>JAXCGZ010017110.1:115000-127500 GCA_037179515.1 Halocaridina rubra | reverse complement strand
GGGTTCGCGCTCAGTCACGGACTAAGGTTAGTAAGGGTATACACTCAGGGTAACGATTACATCTGAAAAAAAGTCCTTCGCAAGAAGGCAACCGTCCTAGCCCTTAGTAGAAAAGGGAGTTCGTGGCGTAAAACCGAATCAATCAACATCATCAATCATATATATATATATATATATATATATATATATATATATATATATATATATATATATATATATATATATATATATATATATCTCCACAGGTAAGTCATATTACTAGGGATTGGGTATGTTTTGTATGGCTACATCATTCAATGGCAGCAAGGAAAGAACAATTTCATTGTCATTCGACGGGGAGACACACGCGCTGTCCTCCCCCACATACGTCATTATAACCCATTAAAGATTTCGAACTTTTCTAATAATTTTCTATTATTCTAATCTACAAGACTAACCCGAAAGTGATCATGATATATTAAATTATGCTCAGAGGAAGAGCCTCATACTCGTAATTCCCCGTCTCTTATCATATATTGCCTTATAACGATGAATGCATTTACCGTTTCTGTGATCATATTGCAATTATCAACAATTCTTATACTAAAAAAAATACACTTCTTACATCTTGCTCTGAAGCTTCCTTGTGATGCTTCAAACTTAGGAGCTCTACTCCAAGAGCCACCCATAGCAATGTATCGTTTCCGCTCAACTCTACCAAATCAGGGGGTGATTTGTAAACAGTTACCATACTGCCCCCTCTTTCTTCTATCTCCAGGTACTGATAAGTTCAACTTTTTCAGTCGCTCCTCCTAGCTAAGAAGTAGTATCTCTATCGCCAATTTCGTTACATATTATTAAACTTTCTCCATTTTTTTTTTCTTGGGGGGGGTGCGGTTTCTAGAGAGGGGCTGAATATTCTAGTTCAAGCCTCACATAGGTCATGTAAATATTTCTGAACATATGTTTGCTGAAGAAGCATATACTGCCTTTACTACATCATTTTGATGCATTTTCAGAGGCAAATCTGACAATACGTTTATTCTTAGAACTCTTATCACAAATTCTTGAACTTCCTCTTCTGATAGAGAATACTGAAACATGAGCCTTCTTGCACTCTTTATCATTCCCATAACTTTACCATTTGAAGTATTGATTTTTATTAGCCAATTTTCTGACAACTCATGCGGACTATATAGATCTTCCTGAGGTTATCTAGCATTACTTTTCGTCTTCTCTCTTCATAATCTTATCATCGTCTACAAGCATTTAAAATTGCTTTTACAGACTCCGGCAAATTGTTACATATATAAGGAAGAGAAGCGGACCTAAACCTGATCCCTGAGGAACTCCACTGTAACCTTCCTCCAGTTAGACACTACATGTCTTACTAAAACCTTCTCCTCCCTTCCTTCTCTAGAAGTTATTACCCACTCCAAAATATTTCAACATATTCTTACCTTCACTTAATAGGTCTCCCATGTGGGACTGTATCAAATAGTTTTTGAGAAGCTAATAATATGCAATTTCCTCAGCCCTCTTTCTTGGGGGATAAGGTTTGACTCATCATAAAATTCCAAAAAGTTTGCTAGCGTAGACCTACCTTCTCAAAAATCATGTTGTCTCTCTGACAAAAAGTTAAAAGACATCAAGAGAAGAGAAGTGTGTTTGACTACTAGTTTCTCAATAACTTTGCACACTACTCCAGTAAAAGAAACAGGCCTATAGTTTAGAGTTGTCTCTCTCCTTCCGTTACTGAAGATAGACACCAGGTTTGCTTGTTTTCAGTATCGTTGGATCTCTCCAGATTCCACAGACTTATCATATTTTTAATGAGTGTGATACCGAGACAGGCAAGAAAATTGCAGTCATTAAGAAAACATTAAAACGAAGAAAAAGGAGAAGTATAAGGACAAGGCAATGATACACAATAGGAAAGGAACAGGCTAAAATAACAGTCGAAGTACTGAGAACCTAAAGATATGGCAGGACTATTTCCTGAGATGACGACAGATCCGCTTTTCAGAGGAAAATAAGTTATAAGAATTAGGAAAGACAAAAGTATGAAGAGAGTTCCAGATTCTGGAGGTGGATGGGAAGAGGCTGTTGCTGCACCGCCAATCAGCGAGCTAATAATCTACACACAGTACCTGTCAGACGAGGCCGCTTGGCGAGAGATATGCGGCCTCGACAGCGGGGAGGGATGCATCTCGCCAACCACCAGAGCAGCGATGGATGTAGGTACGATAGAAAAGAAATGGGGATGATACCTTATAGCGAAAAGAATGAGAATCAAGATAACAGGTAAGAGAAGGGTTATTGGTGAATCTGATTGCCTTAGATTTACCCCTATCAAGCAGATAAGAATAAGAAAAATTACCCCAGATGTGCGAGAAGAATTCAAAGATCTCTATGGATTTTAATTAACAGAAAAGAGGAAATATATGATACAAAGTGTTACACACAATGGTTCTGCAATAGTTTTTTAAAGTATACTGTATATGTATTTTTGTACAAAAGCTTTGCATACTTTATTAGCCGTTAAACAAAATATTTTCAGTGCTATCGCTTGCTCTATTATCTCTGCAATATGAGGAGGTGGAGTAATTCCTACTGAATATATCTACTGAAAATCGTGCTTCAATTCTTAGCAGATCTATTCATCTAAGTAAGGCAGCCATGTGCAATTTCAATCTTTAAAACTTGTTCATTGAGTATAATATAAAAAACTATTATATATATATATATATATATATATATATATATATATATATATATATATATATATATATATATATATATAATATATATATATATATATATATATATATATATATATATATATATATATATATATATATATATATATATATATATATATATATATTTATTTATTTATTTATTTTATATATATATATTTTTTTAAGAGTGTGACGCCGGGACAGGCAACTGCCCTCATCAATAAAGGCCCGGGCACGAGAAAATACCAAGACGAAGGAAAAGAAAAAGGTTAAGGGCAAGGCAGAGATGAGGTAATGTCACACAAAGGAAAACGACAGACAGAAAAAAAACAGTCAAAGTACAGAGGACCCAGAGATATGGAGGACTAAGCTCTGAGATGACGATAGATCTGCTTTTTGAAGGATGAAGGGTCATAAGAATTAGGAAAGACAGAAGGAGAAAGACAGTCCAGAGTCTGGATGTAGATGGGAAGAAGCAGTCGCTGCACCGACCAATCCGCGAGCTACAAATCTCCACATAGTACCAGTGAGATGAGGCTGCTTGGCGAGTGTTAAGCGGCTTCGGCAGTGGAGGAGGGATGCAACTCGCCAACTCATCAGAGCAGCGATGGAAGTAGTAGCGATAGAAAAGCGAAAGGGAAGATACCTTACAGCGAAGAGAGAGAGAATCCAGGTTAGAAGTAAGAGAAGGATCATCAATGAGTCTGACTGCCTTAGATTCAACCCTATCAAGAAGATAAGTAAAGGAGGAAGCACCCCAGATGTGTGAGCAGTATTCTAAGCAGGGGCGGTTATGGCCTTTGTAAGTTTTAAGTAACTGCAATGAGGAAAAGTAATGACGAAAACGAAACAAAACTCCCAATTTTTTGGAAGAAGATTTAGAAATTTATATATATGAAGCAAAAAAAGGCCCAAAAATAAAGCACAAAAAGAAGCGAAGATGTACTATATATTACGACTGGAGTCCAGTCGTAATATATAGTACATCTTCGCTTCTTTTTGTGTTTTATTTATAGGCCTCTTTTTTGCTTCATAGTGTGCTGTGATATAACAGTTTATTTTGCATATATATATATATATATATATATATATATATATATATATATATATATATATATATATATATATATATATATATATATATATATATATATTTATTTATTTATTATCATCAACACGTATATAAGTTGGGTTGAGTCGTCATTTTAGTTTTGAAAATTCTTTTTAAAACTGTACAGTATCAATAAAACTTCAATAGTACTGAAGTCTTCATTCTCTCTCTCTCTCTCTCTCTCTCTCTCTCTCTCTCTCTCTGTATATATATATATATATATATATATATATATATATATATATATATATATATATATATATATATATATATATATATATATATATATATATATATATATACGCACATATATCAAAACCTATAACAAACTTATAAAACGAGTCACAAAGTAAAACATGTACAATAAAAAGTAGAATTTACCTGTAACAAGTATAATTAATAATAACTATTCAGATATGAACATGTAATATTAAAATTCATAACTGCAGATCTCTCTCTCTCTCTCTCTCTCTCTCTCTCTCTCTCTCTCTCTCTCTCTCTCTCTCTCTCTCTCTCTCTCTCTCTCTCCTAAATGTCAAGAGCACGAGATCGATTCCAAAATTTCCTGAAATCGCATACAACGTTTTTGTACGCGACCACAGTTTTGTGTTTTGTAATCAGAAAAAAAAGAAGCCAAACCCCACAAGAAAAACTACCAACAATTGATTACGACCTGACCTAACCTAACCTTACATGACTAAAATCCATGTGCACAAACGAGTTGTAATGGTGCAATATATCCCAAAATATCTGCTAAGGGAAAATGGGATCAACTGAAGAATCTCCCCCCGACCCACTCAGGGGGGGATTTTTCAGTTGATCTGATTTAGGGGGCATTTTCTTCAGTATTGTCTGTCTGTTTGCCTGTCTGTCTGTATAGGTTTGGTTAGATTAGGTTAGGTTGGGTTGGGTCTTTATTTCGTAATTGAAATTCATCCATCCATATATTCCAAGGTAGATAAACAGACAGACCTAACCTAACCCAACCCAACCTAACCTGACACATCCCTTCAGCCCTTCCCATCTGACATGTCACAACACTCCTCATCTCTAGTTTCTCTCTGAAAATGTTACGCCGGGCACTATGGGGGGAGGTATCTTCAGTTGATCTCAGTTGGGGGAGATTCTTCAGTTGGGTACTGGGGGGGGTGATTCTTCAGTTCATCCGGAAAATGTAAATAAAATATATCTGAATATTTTCCATAACCAGTTAACTCAAGAGAGTAAGCCTCATACTTGCGCATAAGTTCTGCACAATTGCAGTCAAGGATAATCTCACTCAGGCCCTTTCCTGTTCTTCCATGAAAATGAGAAGAATTTTCGTCCTAATCAAAGCCTTCGCTTGACAAATACGGCTCCATCTTCGACCCTACTATCTAATTGTGTACATACTGAATCAGGGAGCGAAGAGAAGATACCAGGCGAGAGAAACCAATTACTCTCTTTTTTTTTTTTTTCTTATCGCTCTTATGACTCTGGCGAAGAAGACAGGAACCATCCCGGGAAGGTGATTTCGGAACATCCTGGGTGGAAACCACGCTCTCTCTATGTGAGAGGTGGCATTCCCATTGAACTTTGTCCAGAGAGTTTGTCTGAAACGAACCCCACACACTTAACAAACACATGAAAACAAGGGAATAATAATAGTAAAGAAAGAGGAAAACAGAACGGAAGCGGCAGATAGTGGAAAGTAAACATGAGGGGGGAAAAAGAAAAAGAAAAGAAAATCAAAGAAAACCAAGTCAAAATATTCACAGCCTGTTTTCCAACCCCTTGTGTTTGATCTGTTCACAAACAGTTTATGTTAAAGATGAAGCCATGATCTAAAATAACGAGAGAGAGAGAGAGAGAGAGAGAGAGAGAGAGAGAGAGAGAGGAGAGAGAGAGAGAGAGAGAGAGAGAGAGAGAGAGAGAGTTCTGTCCTCCAGTTTAGAAGAAACCTTTAATCTGGATATACTGTGTAAGCTACAACATTAAACAGTAAGCGTGTGTTTGAATGTCTTTTTGGGCGTGCTTCAGTAAGTGATGTTGTGTTTACAAAGTATGTTCATGTCTTTTATTTACTTTGAGGCTTTTGGAAGTTTGTCTATAAGTCTATTACAAAGCTGTACTTCTTCGAGAACCAAAGAAGTACAATTTAGGTGTTTCCTGAGGATGGTATTAAATGAGATTGAGTCTAATAATAATTTTATTCGTCATTAAAGAGAGCAAATGAAACACCTGAGCTGTAAAATCAAGAGGAAATTTATGCTTATGTCTATTTGAGTCTGTTCGTGAATATTGTATCATTATTACTATTATTATTATTATTATTATTGTTATTATTATTATTATTATTATTATTATTATTATTATTATTATTATTATAATTATTATCATTATTCTGTATCTTTATTAAACTTTTAACGTCAACATTATTTTCTATAACTGCTTCCCGGAATTTTAGATACTTTACATTTTCTACTCTACTATTTGACCCTATCCCTAGGGGGCAAAGCAGTGCAGACCTCAACAAAGGGAAAGAGATTCAGCTACTACTACTACTACTACTACTACTACTACTACTACTGCTACTACTAGACTAATAAAAGATGAAGTAAATTATTAAAAGGCTGCCCAATTTCTACTAAACCAAAGTTGAATTCAATAGTTATTTGCCTATGTCTCAGAGAAGTAGACACATTATCAAATTCTCTCTCTCTCTCTCTCTCTCTCTCTCTCTCTCTCTCTCTCTCTCTCTCTCTCTCTCTCTCTCTCTCTCTCTCTCTTCAAGCTACTACACTTTTTAGTAGACATGGGAAAAAATTGCTGGTATAATGTCCACAATCTATCTTGGAATTAAACAGTCAAAGATGTCACATGCTGAGGAGAAGTAGTAGTAGTGGTAATAGTGGCAATGATAATAGTAAATAATGAGAAGATTCCATCTTCCATTATTACCCGCATAGGTGTCAAGGTTTATGACTGCGCCACGTTTTATGACTCTCTCTCTCTCTCTCTCTCTCTCTCTCTCTCTCTCTCTCTCTCTCTCTCTCTCTCTCTCACTTTATAAATATATATATATATATATATATATATATATATATATATATATATATATATATATATATATATATATATATATATATATATATATATGTTTGAGTGTGTGTGTATTTACAATCACACATATTGTTCATATATATATATATATATATATATATATATATATATATATATATATATATATATATATATATATATATATATAGAAAGACAACGCCGTCAATACAAAAACCGGTATTAAACAGGTAATGAAACCAGTTTGTTTACACCGGTACTGTAAGGCGATATCTCAAGGTCACTTCCTTGTGAATCCAGTCTATGGCTCTAAAAGCAAACGATAGATTGTGATACTACTAATACATATCAGCAGTAATACCAGTGGTAGAAGAGCAGCAGTAGCAGCAGTGGTGGTAACAATTAGTATTCTTTTTACAATGTGAATCGCTAAATGTAAGCGAGAAAGAAAAATGAGAGAAACGATAAAGAGAGAATGTAAAGAAAATGACGCAAGTAAGCCACGAATCTTCAAATGAAGGAAGGGTCACGCTCACAAAATTTCCATGAGGGGTTGAAGCATGTTTCAAGTAGTAGTAGTAGTAGTAGTAGTAGTAGTAATAATAATAATAATAGTAGTAGTAGTAGTAGTAGTAGTAAGTTATAAACCTGTAACACCTTGGTATCATATTTGTCAAATATAAAGTATTCTAATTCTCGCTTAAACAAAAATAAATATGTTGATTAATTCATTAACTAATTACCTAATTAAATAGCTAACAGCCTACCTGAAACACTTAATTAATGCTAATTAATAGGATTGCAAATCCAGAGGTTTTAATTCAGGTTCAATGAACGCAGGTGATTAACCTTCGTTAAGCACTATTCATGATTAATAATAGATGCAATAATAGCGCAATGAGCTATATATTTATACATTATATACATTTATTTATTTATATATGTTCATTCATAATTCTAGTGCTGAATTATATTAGTTATTATGTACTAATTTATGTGGGTGTTTATAATAAATTACTGAAACTACATAGACATCTATAGATACAGGTAAACACATTATACCTATGCAAAAATGCATTATCAACACAACCTTCAGCAGCGCTACTCTTCGGTAGCTTAACTGACCTAAGGCCGCTTTCACACTAAAGTGGCACATCACACGTGGCTACTCTTCGGTAGCTCAACTGACCTAAGGCCGCTTTCACACTAAAGTGGCATGTCACACACGTGGCTTGCCACGTGTGACATGCCACTTTAGTGTGAAAGCGGCCTTAGGTCAGTTGAGCTACCGAAGAGTAGCGCTGCTGAAGGTTGTATTGATAATGCATTTTTGCATAGGTATAATGTGTTTACCTGTAACTATAGATATCTGTGAAGTTTCAGTAATTTATTATAAATACCCACATAAATTAGTACATAATAACTAATATAATTCAGCACCAGAATAATGAATGAACATATATAAATAAATAAATGAATATAATGTATAAATATATAGCTCATTGCGCTATTATTGCATTTATAGTGCTTGACGCAAGTCGCACGTGTAACATGGGACGTGCCACGCCACTTCTGTGTGAAGGGTTCATATATTTCCGGATGTTCGTTTTCAACTGGCGTGCCACGTGGTATGCCACTTGCAACGTGCCACTTTGGTGTGAAAGCGGCTTTACTCCAAATCAGCAGGTTCAAAGTTCATCTCAATGAGTTGTTTCGTTCGTTATGAATAAGGGAGTGGCGTCTCCATATAGAAATCCCTGTTAACTCAGCATAATCAGTGATTAGATGTATGGGTCAACTGTGGAATAGTATCTGAAGGCACTATAGTTTTTATAAGAACATATATGCCCATCACACAAACTCTAAATAGACGTCAGTTTATCATGGCCCCGTTTGTAGAAATAACGCAGTCTCTCTCAGAAACAAAACTCGTTACACGATTATCATAAGTGATTGGTAACTGGTGTTTGCCTTTTTAATTAATGAATTGAAAATCGGTGTATTCGACGATTCACCATGAGCTATATCTCGTAGTTAAGAGGCTTATATGAAAATTAAATACAATTGGATGATTAAATCGGGTAATAATTATGTCAACAAAAGTCAAAGAACGGTCTCATGAACTAATAGGTAATTTTATGAGCTGAATTGACGTAAATGGTTGTTAGCGCATCAACAACGATATTCTATGTGTCTTCTCCCTCTTCTTCATCTTCGTCTTCTTGTTCAAGTACTGGACAACTTCTATTATTACCACTACTTCAATTACTGATAATTTTTATTTCTATTACTATAACAAGTACGTACATAAAAATAGGAACTGTATCTTCCCAGCTCACAAAGATTACCAGCATACTTTTTCAATGCTCTGTAAACCACGCGCAAGTGCTACTACCAATGCCACTACTATTATAACTCATTCATCCTCAAGAACACAATTTAAAAAATAATAGATACAATATTTCGAAATCAGAAATGGCAGACCTTCACCTTTAACCCTTATATATATATATATATATATATATATATATATATATATATATATATATATATATATATATATATATATATATATATATATATATATAAATAATACAGTATCATTACACAAAAACAACAACAACAACGCCATAATAATAATTATAATAATAATGATAATAATAATAATAATAATAATAATAATAATAATAATAATAATAATAATAATAATAATAATAATAATAATAATAATGTTGTTCCGCTTTTACGTCACGGACTCCCTTTTCAACCAAGGGCTAGGACGGTTGCCTTCTTGCGAAGAACTTGTTTTGGCAGATGTAATCGTTACCCTGAGTGCATGCCCTTGCTAACCTCAGACCGTGACGGGGCGCGAACCCTCGACCTGACGCCTCAGAGACGCGGACGCTACCGATTGAGTCACGGTGACTACTGTAATAATAATAATAATAATAATAATAATAATAATAATAATAATAATAATAATAATAATAGAAAATAATAATAATAATAATAATAATAATAAAAATAATAATAATAATAATAATAATAAACAAGTAGCATATACAAATTACCATACGAGATTCCGCTTGGGGGAAAAACACGCTCGTACACACACACACACACACACACACACACACACACACACACACACACCACACACACACACACAAAATCAAACTTACCCACACAAAGGAAAATCTAAATGTAGAAACTAAAAAATGGCACCATAATATATCAAATATATTAAAAAAAAATCTGAATATGACCAAACACTGCTTATATAATTACAAAAGCTCGAGCTAAGGGTTAGCATGTTAGAATTCTACCAACATAATCATTGCATCGATTCCTAGTGATAAAGGGAAATCTTTGAGCTTGAGTCTCTAATGGGGTTTGCTAAGCCCCTACCTTGGTTTATGAAAAAACGTCGAAATCCACTGTTAATGTATGGAGGACGAATAAGAGACCATAAACTCAGTGCACTTTACAGTACTGACAAGAGAAACACTTCTACTGCATTTCCACTGATATAATCGAGTTTAAAAAAAAATGTGTAGCAGAGAATAAATTTTTATGGCGAAAATGTTAAAAAACAAACAAATGTACTCAAAGAAGTGAGAGGTGCCTTGACAGTGTTTTGAGTCTTCACCACATGACAAACTGCCTTGTAACCTGAATAGAAACTAATGAATCAGTAGTTGTATATTCTGAAAATCAACCAGAAAAAAGTCTATTGCTACACAGGTAATACGTTAAAGAGGAAAGCAGCCACATACGATTACAATATATAAATAAAAAAAAGATACCCAAAACAGGGTTGATAAATTCAAAAGGAAGGCAGCCACATTTCAAAACAAGGCATGTATGAAAAATATTTCAATATAGTTGGCAAGAGGAAGCCATGACGAAACCATGAGGAGGGGAAGACGATGTCAAAGAAAATAAAAATCAAGGAAATGTAAACGCCCCCCCCCCAAAGAAATAAAAAAAATGATGAGGCTCTTCTGTGACAACCACTGCAGGTTGGCCCATGGCGTCAACCGGCCGTTGCGATACTACAGCTGGAGGGTCTTGTCGGCTTAAGCCTGCCCAGGACAGTTCGATGTTAAGTCTTCCTTCAGTTACGGTTCCTTTTCTATGCCTACATCAACACCAAATATTGTTAGATATGCATTACACCTGTCTTATTATCCCTTCACATCTGACAAGTTGCAATATCCCCATCTCTTTTTCTCTTTATAATTTCTTCATGCCCAGGTCCGATGAGGGTAGATTTATTTTTTTTATTTTTTTGGCCCGTCCTGGTGTCACAATCATAAAAAAAAAGTTATGGTGTCAATAATTCGGAGTTACTATAACAATATGAAGTCGCTAGTGGAAAAAAAAATAAAAAAAGGTAACTGAGTAGTACGCGTACTAGAGTTTGAACTAATAAGAATACTGGAAGCAAAAAAGACGATGTGAGTAGGCACAACAGAGGGAGAGAAAAAAACCGCATCTGAACTATTACCAACTTTCGTCTCAACTTCTACAAAGTTGTCCTAAGCGTCTGGTACACCTTCCATGGATACTAAAAAAACATCTTATCAAATGCCATCAGACACAGACAATAGTTTTCATCATTTTCACTTTTATGATAGAAGAAGAACGGGGAACACGAGTCATGTTCCTTTCCTTTAGTACACATATTCCACCTGCAAATTGCATACATGCGTGCAAGGTATAGTAACGGATACAGATATACCACCACCACCACCACCAACAATAATAATAATAATAATAATAATAATAATAATAATAATAATAATAATAATAATAATAAGGAAGTAGGTGTAAAAGACAAGTGTAAGAAAGGTCAAAAAATAAATTTGTCTTATTCTTTTTCTTCCTCTTCTTTTTCCTCTTCGTACTCTTCTTCATCTTCCTCCTCCTCCTCCTCCTCCTCCTCCTTCTTCTTCTTCTGATTGTTATTGTTATTATTATTATTATTATTATTATTATTATTATTATTATTATTATTATTATTATTATTATTATTATTATTGTAGTCGCCGTGGCTCAACCGGTAGCGTCCGCGACTCTGAGGCGTCAGGTCGAGGGTTCGCGCGCCCATCACGGTCTGAGGGTAGTAATGGCATGCACTCAGGGTAAGGATTACATCTGCCAAAACAAGTCCTTCGCAAGAAGGCAACCGTCCTAGCCCTTGGTTGAAAAGGGGGTCCGTGACGTAAAACCGGAACCGGATTATTATTATTATTATTATTATTATTATTATTATTATTATTATTATTATTATTATTATTATTATTATTATTATTTGTAGATATTCTTAATAAGCTCTCGCGATGAAATAAATATGATAAAGCGAAATTAAGAGGCATACAAGGGGAGGTTCGAGGATACAGAGAGTATAATTTTAAGCTCGTCTGTCTCCAGCTCTGATATGAAGGAGACTCAAGGATAAAACTTCGGAGAGATAAAGGCTCTCAGGGTAAGGTAATAGAGCTTGTTTTTCTAGTTATAGAAGGAAACAAGATTCCCTTATTACAAAATAAAGCTATTTATGTCATTTGGCAGTTTTAATATTACTACTACTACTATCACTACTA
>JAXCGZ010017110.1:67500-110000 GCA_037179515.1 Halocaridina rubra | reverse complement strand
GACATGCCACGAAACTGGTGCCAGAAATATGCAATCTCGGTTATGATGAGAGGCTGAGGGAATTAGACTTGCCATCACTCGAAGCTAGAAGAGTAAGGGGGGATATGGTGACAGTCTTTAAATTCCTTCATGGTTATGATAGAGTGGATAGGGATCGATATTTCGATATGGCTGGCTCTAGAACTAGAGGTCATAGTTTGAAGCTTCGTAAGAAAACTTGTTTGCAGGATGTAAGGAAATACTTTTTCAGTGTAAGAGTAGTTGATAATTGGAATTCGCTAAGCGAGGAGGTAGTTAATGCTATCTCAATCCATAGTTTTAAGGACAGGTATGATAAGTATCACTAAGTCTAAAAATGGAACCGATCAGGAGACGGGAAGATACGAGCTTTGGGCTCTTTCCCGTAAACACAATTAGGTAATCACAATTAGGTAATCACACACACACACACACACACACACACACACACACACACACACACACACACACACATATATATATATATATATATATATATATATATATATATATATATATATATATATATATATATATACTATATATATATATATATATATATATATATATATATATATATATATATATATATATATATATATATATATATATATATATATATATACATACATATATATACATACATATATATATATATATATATATATATATATATATATATATATATATATATATATATATATATATATATATATATATATATATGTATGTGTGTGTATATATATATATATATATATATATATATATATATATATATATATATATATATATATATATATATATATATGTAAAAACGCAATATAATTATGATTTTATTCCTATTAGAGATGTTCCAACCTGATAAGCTGTTGTTCTTCATCGAAAAGCCGATAAGTAGTCTTCCAAGAAAGTAAGGAGCAACTCAATATATGGTGGGTTGTCTCCTCTTTCACTCTCTCTCTCTTTAAAAAAAAAACTATAATGTCATCTATTTTCTTGAATTATATATATATATATATATATATATATATATATATATATATATATATATATATATATATATATATATTTCTTTTTCTTTATGAGTGTGACACCGGGACAGGCAAAGAAAATTACCCTCATTGGGCCTGGGAATGAAAAAAATATAAAGCAAAGAGAAACAGAAATGGAGAGTGTTGTAATTTGTCAGATGTGAAGGGATAATAAGAGATGGGTAATGCATATCAAACAATATTCAGTGCTGATGTAGGCATAGAAAAGAACCGTAACTGGAGGAAGTCTTATCGAACTGTCCTGGACAGTCCTATTTAAGTCCAAAAGACCCTTCGGCCAGTTGTTGGCATGGGCCAACCTATTACATTACAGTTTAATGCATAAATCATCTCTACACACCAAAAAACCTCTGTCTTAGTCATCACTAAGAATCATACAACTGCACTGTATAATGCAGATGATGCTCTCTCTAATTTGAGAATTTAGGAAACGTAAATCCTTTTTCAAAGTACTCTTGCTAACAGCTCATAACGTCTCAACCTATACAGTTGAAGTATCTACACATTGAAAAACATATGCAACCCTTCTATTTTTGTACTAAACTATTTCTTTTGTGATAGTTTTTGATGTGTACTGAATTAATCTAATAATTTTTCTCTGACATCGCTTCTTTTTGCGTTAGGGACGATATTGATGGGCAGCATTGGGTATTTAAATAACCTAATCTACCCTAACCTGACTTAATTTAACCTAACCTTACCTTATTCAAGTAACATATCCTAAATCAATTTTGAAGCATTACATACCTTAATAGGGTGCATATGAGTGCTCTTACAGCAGTGTAGCACAGTTTAGGTACTGTTGGTGACACGGATATCTCGAGCAAGCTATCGAAGGGTGAATAAAACGAATCTTAACCTTTATTTGCACTATGTATGCTGTTTCTTTCATATTAATGTATGTCTTATGGACATATAATAAGTGGTCTTGTTGTCAAGACTTACTGGGCAAGATTCCTCATTGGAACATTATATGCATTAATAACACTGAACTGTTAACATAGTCTAAAATGGTATAGGAAAAGCCCATTAATTAAAACAACGAATATATATATATATATATATATATATATATATATATATATATATATATATATATATATATATATATATATATATATATATATATATATATATATATATATATATATATATATATATATATATATATATATATATATATATATATATATATATATATATATATATATATATATATATATATATATATATATATATATATATATATATATATATATATATATATATATATATATATATATATATATATATATATATATATATATATATATATATATATATATATATTCGTTGTTTTATTTAATGGACTTTTCCTACCACAATATATGTATATTCACTTCAGCCTAAGCTGAAGATTGTACGTTATATTTATGCGTGTCCAGACTAGTATTATTGGTAGAGTATTGATAAAAGACCTGACAGATATCTCATAAGTATTTACTACTTTTGTCCGGTTGGCATGATTCCTCATTAGAACAATGTATGTATATTCACTTCAGCCAAGGCTGGTATGACTGTATTTTATGAGTGTCAAGACTAGTGCTACTGGTAGAGTGCTGATTAAATACCTAACAGATATCTCATAAGTATTTACTGCATCTGTCTGGTTGTAGAAATGGGAATATGATCACTAAAAATGTATGTAGGATGAGACATCAGCATCTATCCATCCCGAAAAACTAATTGCTCTTCAGGTCATGCTCAGCTCAGTTACGTCAAGATATCTTTTTAGCCAATTCACACACTATTCATTCATAAATTATAAAAGATATAATGTTAAACTTTACACTTCATACTTAAAAAGAATTGGAATAAAAAAAAAGGTACCTATAAAGTCATAAGTTCAATAATTAAGCCTTAAAAAACTAACACCTTGACGTCTTCTCTCATCGCATCTCGCACACTCTTTGGTCACAACCATCCCTCTGGTGCCACATACATCATTTTTATTCATAGAGAATGAAAAGAGCGCCATACGCAGCTTATATAACTCAAAAGCATATTTTCACTACCCTTGGGACTATCAAGTTGGAACGTGGACGTAAGTGACGAAAGTAATATCACTGATTTAACTTATTTTCTTCCCATCCTTTTCGTGATACTTTCTTTTACTGCATTATTTATCCACCTGTATTGTTTCTGGCCTCTTAAATGCTTCTACAACTTATTTTTCTCTTTATTACTCTTCATTTTCGCGAGCACATTTTCTTGTTTTCCTCCGCATCTAATGCATCTTTTATATCACTTTCTCCATCACCTTCTTCTTCTTATTATAATCTTTATTATTATCATTATTATTATTATTATTATTATTATTATTATTATTATTATTATTATTATTATTATTATTATTATTATTATTAGTAGTAGTAGTAGTAGTAGTAGTAGTAGTAGTAGTAGTAGTAGCAGCAGCAGTAGTAATAGTAGTAGCAGCAGTAGGTTTTCTACCATCTCAAGATATTCACATTTCGTTAAGGTGACAGCTAATGGAACACTTAAAGTCACTGTGAGACTCTCTTACCTTAGTCCTTGCTAATGTCAAGGAGAAGTAGGTACTACCCCAGAGGACGAGGCGTAATGCAAACTCGAGAACTAGGTTAAGAGTATATTCGAGGAAGAGACATAATGAGGACTCCAGAAACTTTTGGATGAAGAAGAAGACGAAACATGAAGTAATCTTGAAAATGAGTTCTAGGGAAAGGCATAATTCGAGCTCTAGAAAGCTTTAAGACGAAGCGATGATGCCTTTAGGAAGCTTAAGAATGCTTATAGAGTAACTTCGCGGAATGCATGTAGAGCAATCTCGATAAGCTTATATATAAAGCAGAAAGCAGAGTGAAAGGTGAGCTTTCAAATGAAATCTAGAGGAGGCACAGAATAACTCAGGAAGTCTATGGAAACGTAATGTAAGCTTGACAAAAATTAAGAGGGAAAAGCGTTGGCGCGAACTCCATAAGCTTACAAAAGTAGCAGTAAACGAAACGCACAGTAAGCTTGAGAAAGAGATTAAGAGTAAGCTCACAGATGAAACAAAGTTCGAGCTTCATAAGCTTATAAACGAAGCAGCACATGAAGCGTAAAGTAAGCTTATGAATGATTTCAAAGAGGCACAATGAGCTTCAGAAGCTTATGGATAAATTAAAAAATGAAGCATAAAGTATGTCTGAGGATAAAGCTAACACTGTTCTCTTGGAAGACATTATAGTGCAAGCTCATGAAACTTATGAAATAAGTCGAAGGGTAAAGTAATATTGAGAATGAAGATCGAGAAAGTTCGAGGATGAGATATATTACGAACACCGAAGTTTGAGGATGTTCTCAGGAATGGAGCAGAATATGAGCTACAAGAAGACTTTGTGGTCGACTTAAAAAGAATTTAAGCCACAATTTATTATTTTATTTTCAGTTTGACGATGTATAGGGAAGAAAGCAGGACACGCATGAGATGAACTTCAGTATAAAATTAGGAGGAATTCTCAAGGCAAGCTTAGGGTACATCTTGCTAGACATATCTGAAACAAATCTAATCTTGAATATAACGTAAGAAGGAGCGGCAGAAAGAAATTCCTGTAAGATAAATTTCGGAATAGCCTGAGCTTAACCTTGTATATAAATAGACACCAAAGGAATCTTGAGATTGATCTTGAAGAAGTGAGAGAAGAAAACACGTGGAGGTGATATAGAATAAATTTCAATTATACCTGTCTCAACGTCACGGACTCCCTTTTCTACCGAGGGCTAGGACAGTTGCCTTCTTGCGAAGGACTTGTTTTGGCAGATGTAATCGTTACCCTGAGTGCATGCCCTCACTAACCTCAGACCGTGGCGGGGCGCGAACCCTCGACCTGACGCCTGAGCCACGGTGACTACTATAGAAATAATTTCAATCTCGTTTACAAATTAAGCAGATGTACATAAATCCGTGGAGGAAGTCCAAACAAAAGTACTGAATTAGTTTGAAGTGTGGCTGCTGCAGAAGTACAAGAAGAAGTTTGAATAGAACCTTCTTAAGTGGCTACAGGACATACTACTATGTGGGAGCCTAGCAAAAATAAAAAATAAAAAAAGAACCTCGGGCAAAATCAAGATGACGATGCCCACATTCCCTCCCCCCAAAATACGTACATACATACATACACACATACATACATATATCTTAGCTAACAATAACAATCAATCTTAGGGTATAATATACTGTATGGTTGAGTAGCTGAAGGGATAAAAAGACAATGAATTGAGTAAATGAATAAGAAATTTGCAAGAAGAATGACATAAATGCAGTAACAGTAGGAAAGCAATGCGGAATAAGCAAAAATATATTTGAGACTGAAAGTCGGTGACGGAGTCGGTCATTCAAGTCTGTCACTTGATGAATGAGGCAAAAAAAAGAAAAGAAAAAAAAAGCCATTCCAATGCAGCTCTCTTAAAACCATACAAAAAAACCAGTAAGTGGAGGGGGGCTAAGGAGAAAAAAAAATAAACAACGAATGAGGGGGGATATATCAGATTATTGATTGCTGAAGAGGCCAGGTTGAAGTTCATTCACTGGAGGGGAATATGGGCGTTCTCTCTCTCTCTCTCTCTCTCTCTCCTCTCTCTCTCTCTCTCTCTCTCTCTCTCTCTCTCCCCTCCCCCCCAGCTTTTCTTTACCTCTTTCATTATCATTTAGTCCAATCTTAATTAATTAAAAGGGGAACACATGTTACGGGGATATTCCCCTCCCAACTCTATCATAAGCATGCTTTCTCTGTCATTCCCAGGAAGGGCGTGCGGTCACGTGACCACATGATACTATCCAAGCCTGAGTGTCTAAGCAGACCATACATATGGAATATGTAATATATATATATATATATATATATATATATATATATATATATATATATATATATATATATATATATATATATATATATATATATACAAGAAATAAAACTTTTAAACTATAGGAGTGGATTCCTAAAACTGTGTTGTCATCAAAAAGAGGATGACCAGTTCTTGTGTATATTCTAAAGATATTAAAAGAATGTAATGATTACAACAATGGTTCGAACCTGGGAGCATCCTCGTCTCTGTGTTTGGTTATGAGACGTGAAACGCCAACTATTCCTGAAATATGTTTTCTGACCAAGCTTATCTTGACCTCAACAGTAAGTAAGGAATTTAGTATACATATTACTAAATAAATAACATAAAAACGATTGAATGTTCAAATAATCAATAAATCATTAATTAATCAACAACACCCAGTGATTGATTAATCTGATTAGTGTCTGAAAAGTGTGCACAGAGACTGCAAAATTAGATTTTAAAACAGCATTCTCGAGGAATACTAGCTTTAGGAAGGTAAATGGAAGCGTATAATATTATCATCTCATACTTGTCATACTCCAGGTTTTTTTTTTATCCTGTTCTGGCCTCATAAGCTTAATGAATATTAATATTATGATGCTCTTCAGAGACCTTGCCTGTCATTCTCGATAAAGACTCTCTCTCTCTCTCTCTCTCTCTCTCTCTCTCTCTCTCTCCTCTCTCTCTCTCTCTCTCTCTCTCTCTCTCTCTCTCTCTCTCTCTCTCTCTGTAGTGTGCTAAGGCTCTACCAACTGTACCACCGAAGTTATAAGAGTATAGTTATTATTTTATTATCGTAGATGCCCATAAAGCAAGGATTTAAATTAAATGCAAAAACAAACCACAAGTGAGGTAGGGAAGTGAGAGTAAAATGAACATAGACATTCAGTAGTGCTCAGTACCTAGCTTAGCAGTAATCTGCAAGGTTCCTCTCTTCTGTTGCACCTTCGGCGGCACGGTGAGTGAAGAAGACCATAGATCAGTGGTTCCCAACCTTTGTTTGGTCATGCCCCACTGAAGCATCTCTAAAATCCTGATGCCCCCTGTGATATATAATTATCATTATATATTCACTTGGAGGAAGCCTAATACTTACATACACAAATGTTTTTATGTATGCATACTGTATATGCACCGCATGTATTAACTCGCACACACACAAACTCACGCAGACTCACTATAAAAAATTCACTGTTACTAACAGATTCTCGAATTGCCCCCTTAAAAATTGAATTGCGCCCCTGTCCCACGTTGCGAACCACGGCCAAAGTTGAGGAGAAGGAACAAAGTAGGTGAAGAAACAGAGCCCTGTGCAACACCACTGGTAACTGGGGATGGAAAGAAAACACTGTTGAAATGTTGTGGGTTCCAACCACGGTTACGGGCTAAATTGTGCATATGTTCTCACATATAATAAGGTGTTTATTTTACAAAGTATATTCACATAACCTCTGAACGTATCTCTCTCTCTCTCTCTCTCTCTCTCTCTCTCTCTCTCTCTCTCTCTCTCTCTCTCTCTCTCTCTCTCTCTCTCTCTCTCTCTCTCTCTCTCTCACCTTGTTCCTGGTTCACTCTTATTTCCTTCCTTCTCTCCCCCCCCCCTCTGTTATTACGTGACACAACCTTAACTTTGGAAAAATTATCTCGAAAACATTATTATTACCTATGATTTTTGTAACCTTCAATTGTTCTTTAAACCTTAAAGTCGAAGAAGAAGTCAGAGCCGTGATTCAGTAACATTAGACGATTATAATTTTGTGATAGATCATTACCATACTAGAAGCGTTACCGTATTAGCAGACGAAATATACTTCATAGCTGTAGGAAAATAAAAGGAAGCATTAAATAAAAAGTAAGATAATATTACTACTACTACTACTACTACTACTACTACTACTACTACTACTACTACTACTACTAATAATAATAATAATAATAATAATAATAATAATAATAATAATAATAATAATAATACATACATACATACATACCAAAAGGAAAAAAGTTACCAACATTTATAACACGATTTTTACGATGATTCTTTGTCTTGAAAGCAATGTTATTATTATAAATCTAAGAAATGTATGAATAAATGTAAGTTGGAGAAAGTGATAAACAGCCACTGTTTAAATCTGGCCGTGATGATTTACCAAGTGCACGACCTTTAAGGAAAATGAAAAGAAATATCATGAAGTTTACTGGTTGAAATGTGTTGCCTAAAATTCCCTTCAAAAATAATGTGGCCTTGCAGACATTTTCCTGAATCATAAAAGTTCACACTATCAAGCAGTTCTGCCACATATGAGAAAACGTCTTAAGATGTGCGATGTTTACAAACGGGCATGAAAATCCAAATATAGTGAAATTTCGACAGGAAAATAGACATAACATCAATACTAAAAGTAATTATGCATTTTATGAGACCTGGTCCTCACATCAACACAAAAGGATTTTACGTAGCATTGTTTATCACTTACAAAAAAAAAAAAAAAAAAAAAAAAAAAAAAATATATATATATATATATATATATATATATATATATATATATATATATATATATATATATATATATATATATATATATATATATATATATATATATATATATATATATGGAGCAAAATACACACTCAAATAAACCACCACTACTTTATAAATGCATAAAATAGTTCTATAGGATTTATAAAAAGATATTTCAGAACTTTCTAAGAAATTAAGAAGCTTAAAGGAGAGGTACTAACCAGTAAATCATTTATAATCATATGCTGATAAACTTAGCAAAAACTTGAAGCTCATGAAATACATGACTCTTTACTTCAGAAAATATGAAATGACGTATGACGTTGGCAAGACTTGGTGATCCTTAAGCCTTCGTGATGAATCAAATGTTACGAAGCTTAAGTAAAGCTAGAGAACCATTTCCGGGAATAAACTAAGAATTACATTTATCCTAAACAATAAATTGTGACAATATAATCAGTTTAGAATACTATTTGCTTATGACAGTATTTACTTGCAAGCTCTAGAATATTTCCTGCGGCGGCATACGATATTATAATAATAATAATAATAATAATAATAATAATAATAATAATAATAATAATAATAATAATAATAATGCAGCTGTCATCATAATTACCGGTGAAGTTGTAATTCAAACTTCTTCAAAGAGTAGTGATATGAAAATTATAGCTTATTATAACTGAATAACCTTATTTTAAATAGGTAAGTAAAAATAATAAAATAAATATATAAAATAAAACACATATAGATATTGGAGGAGCACCGAACATTCGCTATCATTATCGCACCCCCACCCATTAACAACAAAGGGTCATTATACAAATGGATAAAAAACCACAACTATAAGTAGGTGCAAAATAAAAAAAAATATATCTAAATATACACAAATAATAATAATAATAATAATAATAATAATAATAATAATAATAATAATAATAATAATAATAATTATAATAATAATAATAATAATAATAGTTCAAAATCAATAAACTACCTCGGCTCAACA
The DNA here is from genome assembly GCA_037179515.1 of Halocaridina rubra. Classification (NCBI taxonomy): domain Eukaryota; kingdom Metazoa; phylum Arthropoda; class Malacostraca; order Decapoda; family Atyidae; genus Halocaridina; species Halocaridina rubra. Next base: position 100,507 of record JAXCGZ010017110.1, on the reverse strand, counting down.
GCTCAGTTCCTTGGGTTTTTGTTTTGCCTAAATTCTCATCATTCTATCACTATACCTTTTCATTTGTAACACATATCTTATTATTCCTGCACATCTGACATTCCACAATACTCCCCATCTCTGTTTCTCTCTATATTTTCTTCGTGCCCAGGCCCGATGAAGGTAGATTTATTTATTATTATTTTTTGGCCCTTCCTGGTGTCACAATCATAAAAAAAAAAAATTACATTTATTCCGTATATATAAAATCTAATAAATCATAGCACTGTAATTTATAAAAGCCGAGTTGACAAGAGCTAAATCACAAAAAACACCTCGACCCTTTCTTTCTTATTACAGGCGGGCTCTGGTGAACATAAACTTTGCGAGCCATCTTAGCTGTCTGAACTCGAAAATAAAATTCATTTCTATACTTATTATTCCTTTTCAGACATAGACATCGTGAGAGCCGTATAGCCGATAACGCCATATATAAATTTATCACACGAGCAGACGTACAGGGATAGTACTAAACTTTGAAATAAATAAATAAATACATAAATAACAGGCAAACCGGTCTCAGCCAAACTATTAACCATAACAAAAGTCACGAAAACTTGTTTTTTAATGTTATAAAACAAATAATTCACCTGAATTAACCTAACCATACTTATCCCAACCTAACTTGGCCTAAGTGGAGTTAATAGATTAAAATTAATCAACAAAACAAGAGCTAGGTTGAAAAATTAGATTTATAGAAACATATTATACACTATTCTTTGTTAAGAAGACGCATGCCAACATGACAAAGAAAAGCGTTATTAAAACCCTCACATAAACATAAGAGATACATCGTTATCTAAAGATTAACAAAATTTAATCAAAGGATATCAAATACATAAAGGAAAAGTTAATAATAATAAAAATGAATGATCTATAACCAATATTTACTTAACGGGAGGTCAGGGTAGTGCAAGAAACACCAGAATATCAACTGTAAATGCTTCCTGCTTCGGGCTACAAAATAATAAAATGATAACATTAAAAAGAAAGCAAATATATTCATATAGTAATTAGTAAATAATAGATTTGGCACAGAGAATCATCACGTTCTTGAAAATAGGGAATGGGATTATATGCCAATTCAATAACGCAGTCAAGAGCATAAACGAGTGTATCAGAATTTCACTTAACTCTAATAATTATGTACAATAATCAAACCAAAACAATAATAAAATCGGTGAAGACTAAAACGGAACGAGGAAATAATGGCACAGAATGAAATACAGATTTTCGGTAATAATTTGCGAAAAAGGACATGTATTTCACTTACAGGAAATCGTATCATATATGTCACTCTTCCTGAGGAAATTGGCTTGTGTCCTGACCAAATTTTTATTCACAGTATTGCAACATTCATTCACATTGTCTTATAAAGAGAAGAAGAAATTAGAGGAATCACTCTACCCACATGAGCGAACACTGAGGTGAGGTCTTTGGGACGTGATCGGGGCGGGCCAGGGGCCGGTAGTACAAGGAGAGGGACAGAGGTGAGCGCGCGCCGGCACTCTTGCTCCCAGCTGGTTGTTCTGAGTTATCAAAGTTGTCAACTATATTTTTTTTTCCGTGTTATTTCTTTATATATTGTGGTTTATTGCGTTTCTCGAGAATCTTATTCCATTGAGTTAATATTGGATACTTGTGTATTAAAATCCGATTCATATTATTGAAAATTAAACAGTATTTGCAGCGACTCTTTAATAATGAGTTAATATTCTATTGTAACTTTTCCATTGTTGGTCACTATAAACAGTATGTTAATGAACAGTTTCAATAATTACTTAAGTGAAAATATATACATACATAATAAGAAATGCATCTCTCTTCATTTGGAGTCCTTCAACTATTGTCAGTGAGACAACATGGCTTCAAAGCGACAAACTTATTCTTCTTCTTCTTTGGATAGGATAGGACAGGTGGGGGAAAAATAGTGACGGCATCGAGTGAACTCTCTTAGCCCTATTCAGGGTGTCATCACTGGTGAGAGGGGGTAAAGGATGGGAAGGATTGGAGGGATAAGCACGAAATTTAAGGAAGTAAGAGATGAATAGAGAGGGGCAAACCCTCGTGCTAAACAAACTTATTAGAATTTTACGATAAAGTAAGCCAGCTCTTACAAGGGCTGAGCAGATTTCATATTCTTAGATTTTCAGAAGCCATTTGATATGGTGTCACATGGGAACCTTATTAGGAAGCTGTCAGCAATGGCAAGGATAAGTGGAAATGTCTTAGAATGGATAAAAAAAAATACTTACAAGGAAGGGAACAGAAGGCTGTAATATGACACTCAGTGTCTGACTGGAGAAAGATAATTAGTGGGGTTCCCCGGGGTTCAGTTTTTTGGCCCTTTAGTTCCTTGTATATGTAAATTATCTACCGGAATCTGTAAATTCATATTTAATATGTTTGCAGATGATGCAAAGATTGTGAAGAAAGTAAAAGGCGAGAATAATGTTAGAGATCTTCAGGAAGACCTAAACAGTCTGCATGAGTGGTCAGAAAAACGACTAATGAAATTCACTACTTCAAAATGTTAGGTGACGAGAAAGGGTACAAGTGCAAGAAGGCCCAAGTTTGGCTACTCAATAGCAGGTGCAGAACTTCAAGAGACAGAGAATGAGAGTGATCTATGAAAAAACATATTAGCAGACTTGTGTCCGGAAATGTTCAGAAATCTTTATGTGGCTTATGTGAGTCCAAAGCTTGAAAATGCAGAACCCTCTTGGAATCCACTCTTGAAAAAGTATATAAATAAGCTGGAAAAAAGTTCAAAGACATGCAACAAAACTGGTGCCAGAAATAAGCAATCAAAATTATGAGGAGAGTGAGGGAGTTAGACTTACCATCACTTGAACCTAAAAAAGATGGGGATATGGTTACAGTATTCACATCCCATGGTTTGACAAAGTGGATAGAAATAAAAATTTTGATTTGGATGGGTCTAGAACTAGAGATCATAGTTTGAAGCATCATAAGAAAATTTCTTTGCAGGATGTAAGGGAGTACTGTACTTTTTTTTTTTTTTTTTAGTTTAGAATAGTTGATGCTTGGAATTATCTAAGCTAGGAGGTAGTTGAGCTAACTGTATTTATAGTTTTAAGGACAAATATAATAAGTATCATTGAGGATGAAAATGGAACTAATCAGAAGTGACGTTACAAGCATAGGGCTCTTTACCATAAGCAAATTTAGATAACTACAATAAGGTAATAATTACATGCAAATATAGAGTAGCTTATAATGCTCATTTTAAACAACAACTCGGTTTTATGAAAAACGTTTTCATGTGTTCTAAATATCATTATAAACAATGCCACAAATATAAAAACTAATAGCTTCTGCTTTTTGTAATAATGTACTCACATTTGTAAGCTTGGATCATACAAGTGACGCTTTGCATATAGTGTATTAACAAAAATAATGTTGCTAAGCTTACTTAGCTATTTCCCAATTGTAATTTTGGCAATATGACAAGGTTTTCGCAGTAGGTATTATATAATACCTCTAAGTCATTGTTGGTTAGTACCTTTTATTTACCTGAAGATTTTTCCGACATTCACGAATAACTTATTGCACATTCTTCAACTGATTAAAATATTTTCACGTTTTATTTTCATACATTGTCAAATCTGATCAGCATTTTCCTTGTTTAGTAGTAGTAGTATAGTTTGGTGGGACATGCCTTTTGTTTTATACACTGGATTTACGATAATCATCAAATATTTTGCAGAAGAAGAACGCAGGACAACCGACCGAGTGTAAACATGGCGGCCCTAAGGGTATGTACAGGAGAAATTGATAAGATGTGCTGTAATTTTGTTTCGTTATTTTTAATTGTCATAAGAGAAAAACAATTTATAAGAGTATGTCAGGAAGTTGTAGTCATTTTAATTACATTTACATGTCTCTATATTGCTAAAATAGGACAACCGGTTAATGGCAGACTTTTTGCGATTAGATTTGACGGATAAACAGCTGATCGACTTTTTTGTTTATTTTTTTTTTATTGGGCCCAAGAAGTTTGATATTAACTTTTGAAAACTCTTTTAGTTGTATGTTGCATTAGGCCAGAGGAAGATGTGAATCATTAGCTTTTCACCCACCTTGTTAGGCTAAGATTGAACATACTGAGTGGTACATGTTCGAGCCCTTCACGCACCAAATGAAGAGGAAAATAATTAGGAAAGAAATCAACCCCTCTGAAGTGACATTTAACAGATAATTTTTAGAAATATTAGAGGAAAGTTACCCATACCATTTAGGAGAACCGGTAAATGTCTACTATCAAAAAAAAACGGAAGAACACTCCCAATTAGGAAAATTTTCATCAAATTAAAAGATTAGGTTAGGTACAAGTTGGAGCCCTTCACACACCAAATGAAGAGGAAAATAAGTAGGAAAGAAATCAACTCCTCCGAAGTAGCATTGAACAGACAATATTGGAAATAAAACTATTAGAGGAAAGTTACCCATACCATTTAGGAGAAGAACCGGTAAATGTCTACTGTCACACCCCCAAGTTGGAAAATTTTCATGAAAATATAAGATTGGGTTAGGTATGGTTTTGTTATTTCACCCACAGGAAAGGAGTTGGTAATGGAAATTATCATTTTCCTTAAAGTTCTGTATTTTCTTTTCACATGGGAGTGTTAATATAACGCGTTTACCAAAGAGATTGCCGAACAGGGTATGTAAATTTTATTTGTGGTTCACTAATTACAAAACCGACCAAATATTAGGTACTGTTAAGGTCTTTGAGAAAGCAGTAGCAACTCAAACCTGAGCAGTGATTCAGAAATAGAGCAGCACGTTTGTGATGGATTTTTATGGCATGCTCACGCACAAAAATACACTCATTTTTGATAGAGTGGACAGGGAACATTACTTTGACATGATTGGCTCCAGAACTAGAGGTCATAAGATAACTTCTTTGCAGGATGTAAGGAAGTACTTTTTTGATATAAGAATAGTTGATAATAGGAATTTTCTAAGCGAGGAAACAGTAAATGCTAACAGCATTCTTAGTTTTACAGACAGATATGATTAGTCAGTGAATAAAAAAAGTGAAATTGCTCTGGAGACTGGTAGTTACAAGCATAGGATTCTTTTCTGTAAGCACTGTTAGGTAATTGTGCACACACACACACGCACACATACATATATACACACATTCACACATATGTATAGTCCCTGGTGCATGTCCAAGAAATCTGAGATGAGCTTAGCATCAGAGAGGCCTTCGATGCTATGCTTTAGTGTTAAGTATCTAGAGATATACGTCATACTACATTACTTGGAGAAGCATGAGGGAATAACAAAACATAAACACTCATTGTTGAAGACTTCCTCTTGGTAAGGGATTTTCTAGTCATTATGGAAGAATCTCTTCCAAACCATCATCATTTTCGTATGAGTTTTCAGTAGTGTTTCATTGCCTTTTAATGAAGGCTTTGAAAGCTCGTGTGCCGAATCTGCAAGAATCATTTGCTGAAAATCATTTCCAGTTAAGAGAGCTGCTATTTCCTTGGGAGAAGCTCTCTATATAAACTTTCTTTTGAAAGCATTGTCTCTTGTGACGCATAAATTATGCAGTCCTCTCTGATGCAATGTTGCTTTCTTAAGGATCGAGGGAGAGAGAGATACATGCTTTTTTCACTGGAGATTCTTGCCAAAGATGATATATAGTTTTCCATCCATATATTCTGTGAACTAGCATGACAGATATATATGAAATCACTGTGACAATGAAACACACCTCTTTCATATAGTCTACATACATGTATTTAGTAACCTCTTTCATATAGTCTACATACATGTATTTAGTAATTGGAGTTTTACATTATATTCAGTATGCTCTTTTGTCATTTGCACATATTTATAGTAAGGTTCAACATGCTATATAGATTAGTTATTTTTCTTTTCTTGAGCTGATCTTTGGATTGTGGTATTTTTTATAAATTAAATAGATCATTATCAAAGTGTTCAGATATGGATATTCATGTTATTTTCCATAGTAAGACCTCAGGACAATAAATACCTCCTTGCAAGTAATAAGTTTTACAAAGCATCATCAGCACTACTGTACTTACTTTACTTAGAATGTGTCAGCTAATAAATTTACATACCTCTAATAAAAAGTCAATATTTTATCGTGTTTTACACTAGTAAATGCAATTTACATAGTACTCTGGTATTCTGAAAAAATGAAAGAGCTTTCATCTACCTGATATATACCAGTATCACTGTGAGAAGACTTGAGCAGTGTTCTGTAGCTGTTCTAATTATATTATTCTATTTTCTAATTTTAACATGAAATGATTCAGCATAATATTACCTTTTGTCAATCAGTAGGTAAAGTCATTAGCATTTTATCAATTAATAGCTAGTTGAAATAATATAGCTGTCTGTCTCATTTCAGCTTATGGGTAAATGGAGTGTCCCTTTGGCCACTGCTGTTGCTGTTCCTTTATTTAGTCCGGTTATTCATGCCGATTCTGGAAGCAAAGAACCTACCAAACTTTCCTCTCGAATGGTTCGTCCGTCAGAGCTTCCTATTTATGAAGAGCCTCAAGAAGTTTTAGAGTGAGTTTTATAATCCTCGAGTTATACAACAGGATTACTTATGCTATGATAGTACAAAATTTATGTCCAAAAGTGAATATGTTAATAGGAAATATATTACTTTTTATTGCTTGGATGATATTTTTATGTTAGCTGTTTAATAAGTATAGTATGTAGCCACAACACAGTCTAGGTTTATGGTATTAGTGGCATTTTTTTTTTTTTTTTGTAAAATTTTCTTCAATGAATTATACAATATAATTTATAAGAGATAGATAAATCTCAGAGGGTAAGTAAATTTTAATCCCAATAATAGAAGTGGAAAATACAACCATTTAGTGGTAATTTATTATTATTATTATTATTATTATTATTATTGGGAATAAAAGTCTTTAATAATTTTAGTGTTTCATGAAAATTTCAGGAATTAATGTTTCTTCTTCCAGTAAGCGTCTTCATCTGAGAGGACTTGCTGTGCAAGCAAGTCAGATCTCTTGAATATTTATCATTTTATTAATACATACATACATATACCTTGGCTGTTTCCCCCTTTAATTGGGGGGTAGCCGACATCAAGAAAGGAAAACAAATAGGGGGATTACTTTGCTCTATGGGCAATGACGAGGGAGCTAGCGCCCGTTCAGATGGCACTGCTGGAGTGCCACAGCCCATCCTCCCGGCTCTTCCACAACCTGTCTCGCTTCACAACTGCCAGCTCCTCCTACTGCCCCTACCACAGGGCTATCTCTGTAAGATGCAGCCCCGTGGTAACAGCAGATGCCCATCAGAGCCGCGTCACAATTGCTCGCCACTCATTCCTATTCCTAGCACGCTCGCTTGTTTCCCTCACATCCATCCTCCTATCATTCAGGGCTCTCCTTACTCCATCCATCCATCCAAACCTAGGCCTCCCTCTAGCATTTCTCCCATCAACTCTCGCATTCATCACCTTTTTCAGCAGCCTTTCATCATCCATCCTTTCCACATGGTCAAACCATCTCAGAACATTCATATCTACTCTGGCTGCAATTTCTCTCCTCACACCCGTTCTTGCTGTCACCACTTCATTCCTAACCCTATCCAATCGAGATACACCAATCATACTCCTCAGGCATTTCATCTCAAACACATTTAGTTTCTGTCTCTCACTTACTTTCATACCCCATAACTCTGATCCATACATCACAGTTGGCACAACCACTTTCTCATACAAAACTTTCTTAACATTCATTTCCAACCCTCTATTCTTCATCACTCCTTTCAATGCACCCAACACTTTACATCCTTCATTCACTCTGTGACACACATCTGCTTCCACTCCACCATTTGCAGCTATAAACGAGCCTAAATACTTAAACTGATTAACCTCCTCAAGTGTCTCTCCATTCAACATAACATTCAATCCAGCGCCATCCTCATTTCTTCTACACCTCATAACCGTACTCTTTCCCACATTCACTCGCAGCTTCCTTCTCTCACACACCATTCCAAATTCTGACACTAACTGACACAGCTTTTCCTCTGAATCTACCACCACCACAGTATCATCTGCAAACAGCAACTGATTCAGCTCCCACTCGTTATCATCCCCATCTACCATTCTCAAACCTCGACCACGCACTCGCTCATTCACCTCTCTTACAACTCCATCAATATACAAATTGAACAGCCATGGTGACATCACACATCCCTGTCTCAGTCCCACACTCACTGGAAACCACTCACTCACTTCATTCCCTACCCTAACACAAGCTCTACTACCCTCATACAAACTCTTCACTGCATGCAACAATTTACCATTTATTCCATATAATCTCAAAACATTCCACATAGCCTCTCTATCAACTCTATCATATGCTTTCTCCAGATCCAAAAATGCAAAATACACATCCTTACCCTTTGCTAAATATTTCTCACATAACTGCCTAACTATAAAAATCTGATCTATACAACCTCTACCTCTCCTAAAACCACTCTGCACTTCCGCAATCACATATTCTGTCTTATCCCTAATCCTATTAACCAGTATCTTACCATACACTTTTCCTACCACACTCAACAAACTTATACCCCTAAAATTACTGCATTCATACATATCTCCCTTACCTTTGTATAGGGGCACTATACAGGCAATCACCCAATCCACTGGCACCAATGACAACATAAAGCATATATTAAACACTCTCACTAACCATTCCAATGCAGTCACACCCCCTTCTTTCAACATATCTGCTCTCACACCATCCATTCCAGGTGCTTTACCTGCTTTCGCTTCATACAATGCCCTTTTCACCTCCTCTCTTGTAATCTCTCTCTCATTTTCATCTCCCATTACTGGCCCTTGAACCCCTCCCACTGCCACTATAGCTGCCTCTCTATCTTCCTCAACATTCAGCAAGCACTCAAAATATTTTGCCCATCTTTTCCTTCCATCGTTCCCTCTTAACATCTGTCCATTCACATCTTTCACTGTCTCTTCCATCCTCGATCCACCCATCCTTGCTCTCTTCACTTCTTTCCAAAACTTCTTTTTATTCTCCTCATATGATCTACTAAAATCCTGTCCCCACCTAACATTTGCCAACCTCTTCTCTTCCTCTACCTTCCACTTGGTTTCCACATTTTTCTCCCTATATCTTTCATACTTCTCCCTACTTTTACACTGCAGCCATTCCTCAAAAGCCCTCTTTTTCTCTTCCACCTTCATTCCACCACTCGCTGCCCCTCCTCATGCCACCTCCAACAAACCTCTTTCCACACACATCACTTGCATGTCCCACAAAACATTCTTTCATCAATCCCCATTCCTCCCCTAACTCCCCAACTTCTCTTTCTTTCACCCTGTCATATGCCACTCTCAACCTGTCCTGATATTCCTGTCTCTTCTCTGGCTTTTTCAACTCTTCCACCTTCACTATTTCCCTTCTACATCCCCCCACACTATTTCCCAACTCTTTTGCTACTACCACTTTTGCTTCAACCAAAAAATGATCAGACATCCCAGCAGCCACACCCCTGAATGCATGTACATCTTTCACTCTACCAATCATGCTCTTTGCTACCAACACATAATCCATCAATGCTCTTTCTTTCACTCTTCCATTTGCCACTCTCATCCATGTATACTTATTTATTAACTTCTTCTTAAATAAACTATTACCTATCACCAACTCTTGCTCCACACACATATCTAACAGTCTCTCGCCACTCTCATTCCCACCTGGTACCCCATACTTTCCTACAACACCTTCTATCTCTCCATCACCCACTCTGGCATTCAAGTCACCCAACACAACTACATAGTTCCTTCTACTCAGACCATCCACACATCTAGTTAACTCATTCCAGAATTCATCCCGCTCTTCCTCACTTCTCTCACATCCTGGCCCATACGCACTAACAAAAGCCCAACATTCCCTTCCTATCCTAGCCCTCACCCACATCAGCCTAGATGACACTTCTTTCCATTCCACTACCTGATTTACTATCCATTCACTTAACAATAATGCCACACCTTCTCTCGCTCTCCCCCTTTCAACCCCAGACACCCTACCCGTCACATCACCAAATGCCACTTCTCCTTTTCCTTTCATCTTCGTCTCACACAATGCCAATACATCCATCCTCCTCTTACCAAATATATATCCAATCTCACATCTTTTGCTCTCTATCGTACTACAACCACGCACATTTAGACACCCCAAAACTAGAGTTTGGGGAGAAGTTATTCTCCCCTCTACTCCCCTTCTTCTTTGACGTCTCGCAGGAGGTTGATACAAGGGGGGGGGATTCCTAGTCCCCCCGCCCCGTCCACTTTTAGTTACCTTTTACGACACGCAGGGAATACGGTGAGGCTATTCTTTGATATTGTGCCCGCCCCACAGGGAATTATCCATTGTCTTGGTTTAGGTTTGGCCATCGTACTTGATGTAGTGGGATACTTCATCATATATGAGTAAAGAATTATTGTATTTTGGAATATATTTAAATTATATTCCATGAGCTTCACAGGAAATGTCAAAATGGGAATGGGAAGCTTCCACACCCTCCTTTTCTTGCCACAAAGTGATTAATAGAAAATCTTAACTGTGTAGTGTATGATGAACCCTTGCTGCCCATGTTCAGTTAGTATACACTACAGCTGCCTACTCACCCTTTGGGGATAAGGCATATTGTATGGTAAAAGAAATGACATTATTATAATATTTAAAATGGAGAATCAAATTAATATTCAACATCCTCATTTTTTCGTTTGCAGCTATGAATACCATGGCCGTGAACGTACGTCATTAGAAGATGGTATAGGAGTCATTAGGAAGGAAATTGAGGGGGTGTTAGAAGCCACCAGATCCACCCGCGAAAAAATCGTCTATATCTGTGAAACTGGCAAGGCTCACACATTGGGTAAATGACATAACTTTCTCATTATAGATATGTGTATTTTGTGATTCATTTGTGGTACATGTTTAAAATGCTTGCCCCATTGCCCCTCTTATAACATTTGTTGTCCAAATTTTATTAGAGTTGAGCTAAATGCTCTGTTTTTACCTTTTCACAATTTTATTTAATTTTGGAGTTCTGTTTTGTCTTTATGCATTAGCACTGTAAGTTTGTATGATAATTTTCCGTCTCAGCAGATGACTATTACTTTCTAATTTTTTTTTTTAAATCAAAGCTGAAATGCACTGTTGTGGATTTTTAAGCCTAATCCCAAATATTTATTGTGCCATTAATGGTTATTCATATTATCATAACTGCCAGAGTTTCCCGGGCAAGCTCAGTACAGATGCCACTGTTATTTGCTATTGGCCCCTAGTGATTAGATGGCTTATAAAGTCTGTGGGGAAACTGAATTTTTTCCATGAGATAAATCGCAGTAATTCATATTTTGAGTACTTTATGCTTTTCTTTAGTGTAGTATTTTCAGTTTTGTATAAATTCCACCCAAATGTATTTTCTTACTTTTTTTTTTGACAGAAAATGCAGCAATCCCCAAGCTAGTTTTGCTCATTCTTTATTGAATTTTTTAATTACATATCAGTTCATTATCTTTCACCATTACTTGTCTCTTATTATGTTACAAATTGCCTATGAAACTGTATCTTCTTTATGGAATGACTACAAAAAAATCTTATTCATAAAACAAGGTCGCCTTGATAATGAAGTAATTCTCATTGTCTTAGGTTAGTAGTTCTTTTACAGCTCCATTCTGTACATTTGTTAGCTATAGAATTATGAAGATGCACCATCTCTTTTGAGTGAATTAGTACGTATCTTCTTTTGCATGATCTTTGCAATAAATCTTTATTATTTGTATGTTGACATTTCATAGCATCAGTGGATATACTTAGGGAACTCCAGTTTCCTGAAGGTTAGTTTTAAGGAAGATTAGATATTTTAAGCTAAATAAGCCAATAAGCATAGATGCTGCTTCTATGTATAATAGAGAATGTTTTTTTCCTACACTTAACGCCATTTCTAGAAAAGCTTCAGCATAACCCACACATCCTCAGTACTTCTATCTGGTTTTTAGTGACAAAGAAAACATTTTTGGAAGATGAGGGTGCCAGACCTCACTCACTTATCCTTTTTAGTGGGTGCATTACAATGTCCAAGGAAGATGTGTGTTGTATGATAAAAATATCAGCTGGTAAAGTAGTCATAGCTGAATTTTACTTCCTCATTCTGAGAAGGGTATCCTTTTATTTTTGTATATAAAACTTGTTCATTTATTATCGCTGTCTTTTCACGTCAGAATGGGAGAGCTTATTTAGAGATTTTCCTGGTTGTGAGGAGATAAACATCATAAATGACATGCATTCTTTCTTGATAATTGTTATGAAAGCAATCAGTACATAGTCCAGTGACTTAGTAATTCCATATATGTGTGTGTAATTACCTAATTATGCTTATGGGAAAGAGCCCCGATCTCATAACTCCCCTTCTCCTTGTCAGTTCCATTTTGTACTTACTGATACTTATCATACTTGTCCTTAAAACTGTGGATTGAGTACCATTAACTACCTCCTCGCTAAGCAAATTCCAAGTACCAACTACTCTTACACTAAAAAATTACATCCTTACATCATGCAAAGAAGTTCTCTTATGAAGCTTCAAACTATGACCTCTAGTTCTAGTGCCAGCCATATAAAAATATCGATCCCTATCCACTTTGTCATAACCATGAAGGAATTTAAAAACCGTCACAATATCCCACCTCATTCCTCTAGCTTCGAGTGTTGGTAAGTCTAAGTCACTCAGCCTCTCCCCATGACTGAGATTGCATATATCTGACACTTGTTTTGTGGCATGTCTTTGAACTTTTTCAAGCTTAGCTACGTGCTTTTTCAAGTGTGGATTCCAAAAGGGGGCTGCATATTCAAGCTTTGGCCTCACATAGGTTACATAAATATTTCTGAATATTTCATTGTCTATGTGCCTGAAGACTACCCTTACATTTGCTAAGAAAGCTTATGCTGCCCTTACTATGCCATTTATATGCACTTCTGGAGACAAATCTGCCAGTATTTGTTTACTCTTAGATCTCTCTCCTTTTCTGTCTCTTCACTGCTTTTGCCATTGAGTGGTCAAGCTTGGGCCTTCTTGCACTTGTACCCATTCTCATTACCTTACATTTAGAAGGTCTTGATTTTATTAGCCACTTTTCTGACCACTAATGCAGACTATTTAGGTCTTCCTGAAATTCTCTACCACTGTTCTCGTCTCTTACTTTCTTCACAATCTTTGCATCATCTGCAAAAATATGCATGACTGAATTTACAGATTCTGGTAGGTCATTTACATAATTGTACAAGGAACAAAAGTTGCCCTATAACTTAACCCTGTGTAACTCCACTACTAACACTTCTCCATTCAGACACTGAGTGTCTTACTCTAACCCTCTGTTCCCTTCCTTCTAAGTAAGTTTTTAGCCATTCTAAGACATTTCCACCTATTCTCGTCATTGCTTGCAGCTTCTTAATAAGTCTCCCTTGTTGGGACCATATCAGATGCCTTCTTGAAGCCTAGGAGTGTGCAATCTGCTCAGCCCTATCTTTCCTGCAAGATATGGCTTACCTCATCATAAAATTCTAATAAGTTTGTTACTGTTGATCGACCTTCTCTAAAGCCATGTTGTCTTATTGACAAAAAGTTGAAGGATTCCAATTGAAGAAAGATGTGTTTTCTTAGTAGTCTCTCCATCACTTTGCACACTATGTTGGTCAAGGAAACAGGTCTATAGTTTAGAGCTGCATCCCTCCTTCCCTGTTTGAAGGTAGGTACCTCATTCGCTTGTTTCCAGCATCTTGGAATCTCCCCTGACTCCAGCGACTTTTCAAATATGATACATAGTGCTACTGATATTAATTTAGTGCATTTCTTAAGTACATTTGGGGATATATCATCAGGACCTGTAGCTTTATGGGCATCTAATTCCATCTGCACTCTGCATACCTCTGTGGCTGAATAGATAATGTTTTCTAATACTGGCCCATGAGCTCCTATCTCTGCAATCTGAGAGGGTGGGGTATTTTCTTCTGTAAATACTGACTGAAACTCCTTGTTCAGTTCTTCGCAGATCTACTCATCCGTCTTAGTGATGCTTCCATCCACTCTCTTTAGCTTTAAACTTGTTCTTTGACCTTCAGAGTTCCTCTGATAAAGCTGTGTAAAATTTAGGATTTTCTTTAGCCTTCCCGGTAATATCCCTTTCATAGTCTCTCTCTCTGCCTTTCTTCTTTTACTTAGGTAATAATTTCTTGCTCTTTTATAAGTCTGCCAGGCATTTATGCTTTTTCTCCTCCTATCCCTTTTCCAGTATTTGTATCTCCACTCCTTAGCTCTATTACACTCATTATTGAACCAGTTCTTTTTGGCATGAATAACTCCAATTTTAGTGGAAGGCACGCAACAATCTACTATCTTTCCATATTCCACACAAAATATGTCGTACATATCTTTTACAGATTTGTCGTTAATTAAGGTCCTCCAGTCAATAACTGAAAAAAGCTCATCAATTTTGATGTAATCTCCTTTCAAATAGTTCCTCCTCATGTCCTCAGTGCCTCTGCTTTCAGGCAGAACATCTTCGATGATATACTCCATCAACAACACACAGTGGTCACTCTCTCCAATTGGTGGCTCATACTCAATTTTTTCAATATCCAACACATTATTTGTGAATACTAGATCAAGCAGCGATGGCTCATCCCCATCCCTGGCCCTCGTTGGTTCCAGAACATGTTGGTGTAGGAAATTCCCTTGTACGCAATCTAGGAATCTTGCCCCGAATGAATTATTCCCACTGTGTGGGTCAAGACTTACCCAATCTACCTCTCTATGATTAAAATCCTCCTTAATCAAAATTATACATTTTCTCTCCTGTGCAATGTTAACAAGTGAGTTTATGTCTTGAATAGTACGTATATGACTTTCCTCATGAACTTCTAGCCTATGTTGGTTCCTTGGTGGGTTATATACAACAGTTATTATAATGCTCTCTGACTCAGCACTTATGCGAGCAACAAGAAATTCCTTGAACTCACTTTCTATAGCAAAGTTTATTTCTTCAACATGATATCTTTCACATATGAGCAGTGCTATCCCTCCACCATTGGTGGCTCATACTCAATTTTTTCAATATCCAACACATTATTTGTGAATACTAGATCAAGCAGCAATGGCTCATCCCCACCCCTGGCCCTCATTGGTTCCAGAACATGTTGGTGTAGGAAATTCCCTTGTACGCAATCTAGGAATCTTGCCCCGAATGAGTTATTCCCACTGTGTGGGTCAAGACTTGCCCAATCTACCTCTCTATGATTAAAATCCTCCTTAATCAAAATTATACATTGTCTCTCCTGTGAAATGTTAACATGTGAGTTTATGTCTTGAGTAGTACCTATATGACTTTCCTCATGAACTTCTAGCCTATGTTGGTTCCTTGGTGGGTTATATGCAACAGTTATTATAATGCTCCCTGACCCAGCACTTATGCGAGCAACAAGAAATTCCTTGAACTCACTTTCTATAGCAAAGTTTATTTCTTCAACATGATATCTTTCACATATGAGCAGTGCTATCCTCCCACCGTTCCTCTCAGATCTTACAACCCTTAATATTTTGAAGTCCTTAAGAAAAACTGTGTCACTGTTTGTATCCTCACTTGACTTAGTCTCTGTAACCGCTACTATATCTGCCTTACTGTTGCGAATCCTATCCTTTAATTCTACTGCCTTACCAGCTACCCCAATCAACATTTGTGTATAGCAGTCTTAATGAGGCCGCATCTATTGATCTATCATTATCTTCTTTATCTCCCCTTTGTCTTTAAAAACTCTGAAACAAAAATATTTCTTCTCTTCATTTCTTCCCTCATTTAACCTTCTAGCTTCTTGCAACAAGTTTTTGATCCTTTCCATCTCTTCCTGTGTTCTGTATGGTCTAATGAACACTGTTTTAAATTCTTGAAGGTTCTTTAGGTTTTTTCTCATCAATATTTATCTACATGTGCCCTCTCTCACAAAGGTTACTTTCGTTGGTCTTTCCTTTCCCACCCTAGAATATTACAAAGTTGGTGACTGTTTACAATATTCCGGACCACATACTACTCCAAGCTTCCTTATCAAGTCTAAAACCCTAGCTTTATTTTGTTCAAGTCTCCCCTGCCATGTTGACTCCTGGGATTCCTTATGTCTGAGATTATCACTGTCTTCTGTTTATCAAGTGCCAGTTTAATCAGTGGATTAGCCCTTTCCATCACAACGTCTTTCATTTTTTCTATTACTGTTTCTCTATAGTCATCCATTTTTATGCTTTCCAGTGCCACCACCCTCCTCTTTTACTGCCACATTCCCCATTATTGCATCTGCAAAGAAAGTTTTCATGGCATCATGTTTTTTATTCAGCTCCTAAAACTTTTCTAAGTTGTTTGAAGTTTTTGTTATCTGGACATTCCAAGCTGTAATCTCGTCTTTCTCAGAAGAGAGCAGTGAACTAACATTTATTTCATTCAGGTTGTCATTCAACTGTGTCTTGTTATTGTCTTGTTTAGAAATACTGGTTTCTAGTTCACTCTTTTCCTCTTCCAGCTTCTTTATTCTTTTTTTCTAGTTCTTTTCTCTATTGCCCTTGTGCCTTATTTGCTTCCTCCTAAGATCTAATTACTTCTCTAAGGGTGACCCGTAAAATCCAACCCGAAAATTCCACCCCACGAAATTACCCCCCCTCAACATTTTCCCCCCATATATTTCCACCACACGAAAATGTCACCAATTAACCAATACATTTCAATTTTGTGATTGTTTGTCTTAAGTTTTTTCATTGTTAGGTTAGGTTAAGTTAGGTGAGGTTAAGTTTCTTGTGGTGAATAACTGGTGGGGAGTAATTTCGGGGTGGAATTTTCATGGAACCCTCTCTAAGTGTTTTATTCTCTTTAATTTCTCTATCCATATTCCGAATTTTATCATCCAGGTTTATTACAAGGGTCTTAAGGTCCTTGACGTTTTGCTTCAGGCTTCTAAGAGCCAACCATTGGATTTGGGGGTCATGAACAGAGATAGTTTCATATTCATGTTCTGCCTTTCACAGAATATAGAAAGACTAAATTAGAGAGAAAGGTTTCTATTTAAGCTTCACACAGAAATTTTATATCTTCATATGAGTACTAATTTAGTTACTTAGTTCATCTCTTTTCTGGTAACACACATCCTAACTTAAAGTTTGACTTTGATAGGAATAAAAAGTGTGTAATTACCTAATTGTGCTTACGGAATGGAGTCCCAAGCTTGTAACTTCCCGTCTCCTAGTTGGTTCCATTTTGTACTTAGTGATTCTTATCCTACTTATCCTTAAAACTATGGATTGAGTTAGCATTAACTATTCCCTCACTTAGCGAATTCCAATTATCAATTATCTCGCACTAAAAAAGTACTTCCTTGCATTCTGCAAAGAAGTTTTCTAACGAAGCTTCACGCTATGACCTCTAGTTTTAGTGCCAGCCATATCAAGATATCGATCCCTATGCACTCTGCCATAACCATGAAGGAATTTAATAACTTTCACTATATTCCCCCCCTCATTCTTCTAGCTTCGAGTGATGGTAAGTCCAATTCCCTCAGCCTCTCCTCATAAGTGAGATTGCTTATTTCTGGCACCAGTTTCGTGGCGTGTCTTTGAACTTTTTCCAGCTTAACTACATGCTTTTTCAAGTGTGGAATCCAAAAGTGGGCTGCATATTCAAGCTTTGGCCTCACATAGGTTACATAAATATTTCTGAACATTTCCTTGTCCATGTGCTTGAAGGCTACCCTTACATTTGCTAAGAAAGCATATGCTGCCTTTACTATGCCATTTATATGCATTTCTGGAGACAGATCTGCCAGTATGTTTACTTCTAGATCTCTCTTATTCTCTTTTTCTTGATTGTGATTACCTAATTGTGTTTACGGGAAAGAGCCCAAAGCTCGTATCTTCCCGTCTCCTGATCGGTTCCATTTTTAGACTTAGTGATACTTATCATACCTGTCCTTAAAACTATGGATTGAGGTAGCATTAACTACCTCCTCGCTTAGCGAATTCCAATTATCAACTACTCTTACACTGAAAAAGTATTTCCTTACATCCTGCAAACAAGTTTTCTTCCGAAGCTTCAAACTATGACCTCTAGTTCTAGAGCCAGCCATATCGAAATATCGATCCCTATCCACTCTATCATAACCATGAAGGAATTTAAAGACTGTCACCATATCCCCCCTTACTCTTCTAGCTTCGAGTGATGGCAAGTCTAACTCCCTCAGCCTCTCATCATAACCGAGATTGCGTATTTCTGGCACCAGTTTCGTGGCATGTCTTTGAACTTTTTCAAGCTTAGCTATGTGCTTTTTCAAGTGCGGATTCCAAAAGGGGGCTGCATATTCGAGTTTTGGCCTCACATAGGTTACATAAATATTTCTGAACATTTCCTTGTCCATGTGCCTGAAGGCTACCCTTACATTTGATAAGAATGCATATGCTGCCCTTACTACGCCATTTATATGTATTTCTGGAGACAAATCTGCCAATATGTTTACTCCTAGATCTCTCTCATTTTCTGTCTCCTGAAGTTGTACTCCAGCCACCGAGTAGTCAAGCTTGGGCCTTCTTGCACTTGTACCCATTCTCATTACCTTACATTTTGAGGTATTGAATTTCATTAGCCACTTTTCTGACCACTCATGCAGATTATTTAGATCCTCCTGAAGTTCTCTACCATTGTTCTCGTTTTTTACTTTCTTCACAATCTTTGCATCATCTGCAAACATATTCATGAATGAGTTTACAGACTCTGGTAGGTCATTTACATATACAAGGAACAAAAGTGGCCCTAAAACTGAACCCTGTGGAACTCCACTACTAACTCTTCTCCATTCAGACACTGAGTGTCTTACTCTAACCCTCTGTTCCCTTCCTTCTAAGTAAGTTTTTATCCATTCCAAGACATTTCCACCTATTCTAGCCATTGATTGCAGCTTCCTAATAAGTCTCCCATGTGGAACAGTGTCAAACGCTTTCTGGAAGTCTAGGAATATGCAATCTGCCCAGCCCTCTCTTTCCTGTAAGATTTGGCTTACCTCATCATAAAATTCTAATAAGTTTGTTACTGTTGATCTTCCTTCTCTGAAGCCATGTTGCCTCACTGACAAAAAGTTGAAGGATTCCAAGTGAAGAGAGATATGTTTCCTTAGTAGTTTCTCCATAAGTTTGCAAACTATGCTGGTCAAGGAAACTGGTCTATAGTTCAGAGCCGTATCCCTCCTTCCCTTTTTGAAGATAGGTATCACATTTGCTTGTTTCCAGCATCTTGGAATCTCCCCCGACTCCAATGACTCCTTAAATATGATACTTAGTGCCACTGATATTGTGTTTGCGCATTTTTTAAGCACATGAGGGGATATGTCATCAGGACCTGTAGCTTTATGAACATCTAAATCCATCAGCGCTTTGCATACCTCTGTGGCTGTAAGGTTGATGTTCTCTAATACCGGCCCTTGAGCTTCTATCACTGCAATCTGAGGGGGTGGGGTATTTTCTACTGTAAATACTGACTGAAACTCCTTGTTCAATTCTTTGCAGATCTCTTCGTCCGTCTCAGTGATGCTTCCATCCGCTCTCTTTAGCCTTAAAACCTGTTCTTTTACCTTCAGTTTTCCTCTGATAAAGCTGTGGAAAAGTTTGGGATTTTCTTTCGCCTTCCTGGTGATGTCCCTCTCATAATCTTTCTCTGCCTCTCTCCTTTTACTTAGGTAGTCATTTCTTGCTCTTTTGTAGGTTTGCCAGGCATTTATGTTTTTTCTCCTCCTATACCTTTTCCAGCATTTGTCTCTCCACTCCTTAGCTCTTTTACACCCATTATCGAACCATTTCTCTCTGGCATGAATTACACCTACTTTGGTGACAGGTATGCAGCAATCTACAATCTTCCCATATTTCTCACAAAAGATGTCATACATTTCTTGTACAGATTTGTTGTAAAATAAGGTTCTCCAGTCAATAACTGCAAAAAGCTCATTCATTTTGATGTAATCTCCTTTCTGATAGTTCCTCCTCATGTCCTCAGTGCCTCTACTCTCAGGAAGAATGTCTTCAATGATATACTCCATCAACAACACACAGTGGTCACTCTTTCCAATTGGTGGTTCATACTCAATATTTTCAATATCCAACACATTATCTGTGAACACCAGATCAAGTAGTGATGGCTCATCCCCACCCCTGGCTCTTGTTGGTTCCATTACATGTTGGTGTAGGAAATTCCCTTGTACGCAATCTAGGAATCTTGCCCCAAAGGAGTCCTCACCACTGTGTGGGTCAAGATTTATCCAATCTATCTCTTTATGATTAAAGTCTCCCATAATCAAAATCCTACATTTTTTCTCCCGCGCCATGTTAACAACTGAGTTTATGACTTCAATCGTACCTATATGACTTTCCTCATAAATTTCAAGCCTATTTTGGTTCCTTGGTGGGTTGTATACAACAGTTATTATAATGCTCTCTGACCCAGTATTTATGCGAGCAACAAGAAATTCCCTGAACTCACTTTCTATAGCCAAGTTTATCTCTTCAACTTGAATCCTCTCACTTATGAGCAGTGCTATCCCTCCACCAGTCCTCTCAGATCTTTCGACCCTTAGTATTCTGAAGCCCTTAGGAAAAACTGTGACACTGTTTATGTCCTCACTCAACTTAGTCTCTGTAATTGCTACTATATCTGCCTTACTGTTGTGAATCCTATCTTTTAATTCTACTGCCTTACCAGCTAATCCATCAGCATTTGTGTATAACAATCTTAATGAGGCCCCATCCCCTGATCTTCTGTCATTATCTTCTTTATCTCCCCTTTGTCTGGAAGTATTCCGTAACGAAAATTTTTCTTCTCTTCTTCATTTCTTTCATCATTTAACCTTCTTGCCTCTTGCAACAAGTTTTTGATCTTTCCCATCTCTTCCTGTGTTCTGTATCGTCTAATGAACACTTCTTTGCATTCTTGAAGGTCTTTTAGACTTTTTTTTCTCAACAATATTTCCCTACATGTCTCCCCTCTCTCAAAGGTTACTTTTGTTGGTCTCGGCTTTCCTTCCCTCGAATATTTACCTAGTTGGTGTATGTTTACAATATCCTCAGGACCACATACTACTCCAAGCTTTCTTATCAGGTCTACAACCCTAGCTTTATTTTCTTCAAGTCTCCCCTGCCATGTTGGCTCCTGGGATTCACTTATGCCTGAGATTACCACTGTCTTCTCCTTATCAAGTGCCTGTCTGATGAGTGGGTTTGCCCTTTCCATCACAACGTCTTTCATTTTTTCGATTACTGTCTCTTTATAGTCAACTGTTTGTATGTTTTCCAGTGCCACCACCTTTACAGCCTCTTTTACTGCCACATTCCCCTTTAGTGCATCAGCAAAGGACGTTTTCATGGCATCATTTTCCATATTCAGCTCCTGGAACTCTTTTCTGAACTGTTCAATGTTTTCCTTAATCTGAACATTCCAAGCAGCAATCTCGTCTCTCTCAGAAGATAGCAGTGAACTAACATCTAATTCCTTTAGGTTGTCATTTAGCTGTTTGTTTTTATCTTCTTGATTAGAAATTCTAGATTCTAGTTGACTCTTTTCCCCTTCCAGCTTCTTTATTCTTTTTTCTAGTTCCTTTCTCTCCTGCCCTTGTGCTTTATTTGCTTCCTCCAAAGATCTTATTTGTTCTCTGAGTGTTTCATTCTCTTTCATTTCTCCATCCATATTCCGAATTTTATCATCAAGGCTTGTAACCATTTCCTCTAACTTCTTGATTCTCTGTGTGTGTATGTGCGCATGCGTGCATGTGTCTTATTATGGTTTGCTCATGTGATCTTGATAGCTATATAGTGAGTAGGTTTGTTTGCAACATCTTACTTTTTATTCTAGTTTACTGCTAGTGAGATAGCACCACTGCTGATATTCATTAAGTATTTATTTAACTTTGATAAAACTTTATATATACTGTATTAAACATCGTGATTTTTAAACATGGTCAAGTGCTCCTTTACTATGTATACAGTTCTACTTCAATTTCCAGCATATGTTTAGCATCAAAACGCCTTTATAGTATTACATTTTATCAAGCAAAATCCAGTTCAGTGTTGAAAACTTAATGATATCATGAACTGGTTTCTCCTGCACCAGAATGTTTACTAGGCTTTATAACTTGAAAGGGCGCTGCCAACAAATGTATTATAACAATTATAGGAATAGATATGGAAGACAATAATATGATATAATTTTTCATAGATCTGGGATTCAGTTTTTAGATCGAGAATAGAAAGACTGAGAATTGAAGAGGCGAGGCAGAGATCGAGTGTTGGAAGAATGCTGTCGGAGAACTTATACCAGATTATGGCCATCCCCTATTAAAGAGGGAATGCAGCCATTATATATTTGTATTAGTGGTGTACAGTTTGAAACTCTTCCCTTCTCCTATATTACCAGGAACAAAGCTAATCTATTGCTATTTATCTACTGTATTTAGTAGTTATTGTGCTGCCCTGTCTTGTTTGTGTTTAATGTGTAGTGTTACTCTCATGAAGTATAAAGTTGGCACTAAAAATAATAAGTGCCTTTGTTCGGGAGGTTTATTGTTGGTATAATTGGAGAGATTACTATCAGAGTAAAATAAAATGCTTTTTCTTTGTTAGTCAGATACCAATAACAGATAACTGATATTATAGCATGAACAAGTATATCTCTACCATTATTCCTTGGCTGACTCTTCATTAAGAAATGTATATTAGTGGTGTTTTCGTTTTTTAACTTATTTCTGGCATGTTTTAAGGGGATATTAGTTGTGCTGGAGGGAATTTGACCCTCTTATGCCATGTGCATCATAGGAGGCAAATTAAAGAGATACAGATGTTAGATGCTAGCCTTTTCTCGCTCCAGTAATTTTATCCTGCTATGAAACAGCCAATCGCTGATGTGAACATCAGTTAAAATAATATAATGATCTGCCTGCTCGGGCGTGTTTCTATTTCCCTCCCTTCAAACAACATTCGTATAATTAGAAATTTAATTTGTGTGCTCTGTGTACAGTAGTGTTTGTTTGAAGTAAATTGTTATTTAAACAACCCAGCATACAATTTTCTATGATATTAATCGTATGTAATACGAAAAACTGCAGCGTTAAGCAGTATTAATTAAAATAGTTTATATTTCTTCATTAGTGGCAATTGTTATCCCTCTCTTTTTTAGTATTTTAAAATAGTAATTGTAAAGCTGTAACCTAGTAAAAGCATCACATTCACCTCATATAGCCTTTAGTACAAAGGAGTGTACAGCAATTGTCTGCAAATGTTAAAGTATATTCTATAACAATGCAGTAATTATGAAGATAAGTGAGAATTGTTATTCTTAACGTATTTTAAGCAGGTAAGATATATCTCATTTTTAAAACATGCGAAATAACTGTTTAAAACATTGATAATGTCATTTGACTTTAGTAGTGTAGTTTTGAAATATAATTTTTGTTAACTTGGAGTTTTAAAAAGCACACCTACTTAAGATTCACTTGTCAGAAACTCATTATGATTTTGGCATAAAACCTGTCATTAGCTCTGTACTCTCTCTTAAATATTACTAGTAATACATATGCAGTTCCTCTTTTTCCTTAGATTTTACAGTGCTGCCTTTAATATGTGCTGTGAATATGATTTAGTCTCTAATAATAAGAGTTATGAAATTATTTGCTCGTTACTTGGAATATTTCAAAGATAAGCTGATTTTTAACTCATTGTAAGTGTTGTGTTAGCAATATTTACATTTAGTTGTTTGCTATCTTTAATGACAAGCTGTTGGTAATTATTGCTATTTCCTTCTTTTCTGTATTATAAAGTAGAAATGTATATTTAATGAGTCAGTAACATTTAGTCACAACTTATTTCATAGCCACCGTGGATTTCATAAAGAATCTTCCATCGCCTAGAGGTGAGTTCTTTACTTAGCATTCTATGCAGTGATTACAGTATATATTCTTTGAGACAAAGCCTGAAAGATTTAGTCATTGTGATATTTTCTTCTCTGTTTATGGCAAAGATTCGCAGTTTTATGAAAATAAAATCATATGACTAATATCATTTCATGATTTCATATATACAGTATTTCTGTTCAAAGGATTTGTATAAATTTTGTTTCTGTTAACAGTAATGTGAATGATATTAGTACTATCTTTAAATTACTGTGGAGCATAAGGGCTTGGTTTTATGTACTTTTAATAGAGATTATTTTGCAAATGAGAACACTTATGAATGTACATTAGAAAAGTTGTTAGTATTGTAGAATCATAGCAGCTAAGGATACCAAAATAATATACAGTATCTAACTTTTATGAATAATTTGAGATGCAATGTGTAACATCTAACCTATTAAAAACTCAGTTTAGGTTGATGATAAGTGATTTCGTTGTTACTCAGAGTAATGCTATATATGTAGCAGTTGTATAGTAATTTATAGTTATGACCATATTATTCTTAAGCTAGAGAAGATGTGGTTGCTAGATATAGATGAGAGCGAGCACTGAGTATATGCATTATTAGTGACATGCTTACATATTATGCATTTTGAATTACTGCTACTCTTTGGACTGGATTAAAATATTGGGTAAGTGAGATTACCGTTCATATGTATATGTAATGTTCTTAATATTAATATAATATCAACAGATTATCGAAACTATGAATTACTTTTATAAAAAAGCAAAATAACATAAGTTAAGCATGCGGCTCCTTATACTTACTTTATTAATATTATAATAATATTTGTTATTATTATTATTATTATTGTTATTATTATTATTATTATTATTATTATTATTATTATTATTATTATTATTATAATTATTATTATTATTATTATTATTTTTATTTTGTGGTAAACAAAATTCACTCACTATTGCCTTGTATATTGCTGAAGATAAGAAATTCTCATCTTTTTTTCTATGAGATAACTGAAAGAAGATAGAATCATTTAGAATAGGAAAATGTCCTGCTGCAAGGGCAGAGTGCCTGGTCAGTTCTAGCAAGGAAGAAATAATACTTGTTTAAAGAGTTAGAAATACAGTGGTATGTTGTTAGAGTGTGGTATTTTTAAAAGAAATGAGAGCAGCTAATGATTAATGAATTTGAGTTGTAATAATAAGGATTAATTTTTTTTATTAAGAAAATAAGGACTGATCAAGTATGGTATGATAGGATGAAGCATCTTTTAGCTTGTTATTGGCATGAGAGAATACTTAAAGATTCTAGATGTATGTCCCAAGTTGCAACTTTAAATATTTCATACCCTTTTTCTTATGGGGGCAAAGCTAAAGACATGTAATTAAGTAGAAGAGGGTGAGTGATATTGGAGGATGTCGTAAAATTAGGTAAGTTAGTGTCAAAAACAAAAGCAAAAGACTTATGAAGTCCTACAGAAAAAAAATAAGAGGAGAAGATCAGTGAGAAGGTGATTAGCTCAAGAGTTTGGAGATTGAAAATTAAAGTATGGGAATATGTGCTGGACAATTGTGGAATAAAAGGATTGACAAGAGGAAAGAAAAAGGAATGCTAGTGGCGACATTAATAAGTTAATATAGCCTATTCATTCAGACTTTGCCCTGGGCAGTGGAGAAGGGAGAAATGTTCATTCCTACCTTATTTTCTCCCTTTCTACCTTACAATAATTAGTCCTGTCTGTTTTGAGCTGTAGCAGGAAGGTAACTGAAGAATAATGACCCATAATAAACATACAAATGGATTCCGTTAGTAATATCTAACATACAGCAGAGTATGTTGGAAGACTGAGCCATCAGTTACAAGAACAGACAATTATTATGACGTCATTGTCTACAACCAGTCAACGCTGAGCTACTCTTGACGTCACAAGTCCCTTGGACCAATCAATGTGGATTTTTTTGCTTCCCAGCCGTGGCAGATTCATCAGCCTTCTTTTAAAACAAAAAATGTATCCTAGTGAAATCTATTTGTAAGTTTAATATGCATCATTATTCTTCAGTCACCTTCTTGCTACAGCTCAAACCAGTCGAGACTAATTATTGTAAAGTAGTAGTGGAGAATATAAGGTAGGAATGAAGTTTTCTCTTTTCCACTGCCCAGGGCAGTGGAAAATAGGAAAAAATATCATTATTGTATGTAGAAGATACAAGCACGAAACCTTGAAATAAGGAAAGAGTACTTGAATAAGTGCAGAGAAGCGAAGCAGAAAGAGGGGATTGAATGAACGGCTGTTGAGGTATGGGGAGATCAGTTGGTAGAGATTCTGAGGAATGCTATGTTTAATTTGAGGAGAAAAGCACAGTAGGAAAATAGAATGTCGAAGTATGGAGCCAGTTAAGATGGTATGACTGGTTGGTGATAAATAGTTAAATTAAGATTTGGTAGAGGTTGAAGGGGTAATATGAGGAGTTGTTTCTCGTGGAGGATAAGGGGTTGGGGAGGTGAAATGCCCTTAAAATGATGGATTGCTTACCCTCAGAAATTAGGAGGTTTTGAAGGTAGAACTGATAGGTGTTCTATAGTAGACTTATAGTAGGAGGACAATTACATGGATAAAATTATAGCAGAAAGTTGATGGTGAATGGTTGTGCAGGCTGTTGGTCTGATTTTAAGGAGGAAAGTTGCTGTAGAGTTCTTGAATGGTGAATTGGTTGAGCAGGCTGCTTATATCTGATCTTAAGATGAAGTACAATTGAGGAATGAAACTAGTATGAATGTTTTAGTGTAATAAGGCAAAGGAAATAAGCTGTACTGTTGTGATTGTTAAAATATCAGTTTCCAATGTATCATAAACAGGACTTTGGAATGATTTATAGTAGGAAAGGAGCTTGACAATCCAAAGGTATATTCAAAGGTTGAACCATGTGTTTTCTGTGAATGTTAAGTTTTGTAGATCTCTTGTGTCACCTGAAGAATATGTGCTAGCAATTTGCTGCACAAGTATACCTCTGTTCAGAATTCGTGGAAGCAGAAAATGTTTATTACAGGGTTGATAGGAAGACTGTGTGACAAAGTTTTGCATATGTATAGGTTTGGAAGGAATTTGTACAAGGACTTTTTTTTTTTATTAAATAATGTGGAATATGTAAGAATGGGTTGGGAGAGGGCGAGTTTAATGTAGAGACTGTGTTAAGACAGGGGTGTTTTATGTCACCATTTCAGTTTATGGGTTAAATATTATGGGTTACTTTTACAAGAGTTTTGGTTTGAGCGACTGCATTGCTGCAGGATGTTGGTAAATGGTTAAGAGCAAGTAATTTTCGTTGATGATACTATTTGTGTCTGATTCGAAGAAGTATTGCAATTTAAGTTGATATCTGGTGATTCGTGATGATGTCTGTAGAGAATTCATGTGTTAGCACTTTGAAACTTTGTTAAAGAGCTTGTTTTAAGTATATATGAAACTAATGTAGTGGGATTTGATTTTGTTAGGTATCTGTAGTATCTACTCCTTATCTGTATAAGATAGTAGTGATCATGTAACTATTGCATCAAGCTATAAAACTATAAGAATTTAATTTTGTTGTCATTTGGTGCCATATACTATATTCATATTTGTAGTGTTCTTTGTGCCTCTCGGCCCTGAACATTCACTTAATTGTGTACATGTTGAATTATAACGTTCACTTACTGTGGTTTCTATTACTCATCCATTAATAAAGAATACTTATGTTATAATTACATACATATTTTGTCCAATTTGAAAGCCCTACCTTAGTTTAAAGTTTTCTGGTAATAAAATACAAGGCTGCACATGGAACTGTACAACCATTGTAGGTAAAGCGATAACTCAACAGTATTGCATACAGAACTATATTTTTTTTTCACATCTTAGTGAAGAGTGTTAGTACGGAGAATACATAAATTCACCAACATTACTTTATATTCCAAAATAATTTTAAACTAGAAAAACAATCATCTACTACTTGTGTGGCCTTAAACCAACATAGAAAGATTAAAGTGGACATATGTTAATATGGAGAGATCATTGCATATTGCTTCAATCAGTATGGATTTATCTAAACTTATTCTTCAAAGTATGGAATGATTGTTGTAATAAGAAAAAATAGGACTCCATTTATGTAAATGCATTCGGTATTACCTTGAACATATTTTTATTATAATTAACAACAGCCATCAGTTATAGTTTATGAGAAAATATAAACTTCATGCAGTAGTTGTGCACCTCATGTTGTCTTTACATTTAAGTATCTTTTCATGTCTGCATATATTTGATGCTCATTGAAAGCTATCTACCTTCATTAGTAGTCTTAGAAGATACGCCAGTGTTATTATTTTTCAGAGCTCTTTGCTCCTCTCAGGTGGTTTTAAAAATTGTCTTGATATGATCTGAGGAGTAGAAAGCCTATTTTATCCTCTTACATATATCAGTATTTACAATTAATTTTTCCTTTAATATGAAATGAATTTTTATGACATTCAGTAATGTAATTGCTTTGAGTTTGCATATCTTACTGTCCTCTCTTATATGTGTTTTTTTTTCTTCACAGCCTCCATTGATTACATCACAGATGAGGATAACATAATTCCAAGGGCCGGAGCCATAACTGTTGGTGGCTTGGCTGGGCTAGTTTTAGGGGCTAGAAAAAAGGGAGGCTTAGTTAAGAAGGCATTATATACATCCACTGGTGTAGCTGGTAAGTAAAAAATAATGAGCTTTATTGACAGCTCATGCAAAATGACATAGGATCAGTATTTGAATATTATTTGATACATAAATTTTGAAGTGAGAGAGGGAGGATTCCAAATGCCTAGTGGGAGTGTAAAGTATCACTTATCTTTCACTAATTTAAGATTGCAAACGTTTTATCTAAATGCTATTCATGATCCTCATCATTATTTTTCCACACAGCTGCAGCTTCTCTTTGTTATCCTCGCCAGGCTTATCAGCTTTCACAACAAGGGTATGAAAATGTCAAGAACTATGCAAACATTGGATACAATTTCGTAGCAGGAGGTATTGTAGTTTTGAAGTTCTTTCATATTTCTATGTTACGGGAAAAATTCTTTTATATTACATTGTTGAAACTTGTAATAATTGTCGTATCTTTTTATGGTTCTAAAAATGTTTGCTGTACAGTATGTGAAATGTTGTGTAAGAAATGTATATTATGTTGCATAATGTAAGTAAATTTATGAAGTATATTGGATTTTTTTATTTTTTTATTTTATGAATTCAGTTAATTTCTAGTTAATGGCAGTTATAATTACTGAAGTATAAATGGTTGTACTCCCAGGAGGTATATGGGTAAAGCATGATTAATATACGAGAAATTTCAATCTCTTTATAGTGAAACCTCACTCCAAAGTGGTACCTTCCCCTGATATGCCCAAAACAGAACTTCATGCTGAGCCAAGTAAAGAATCTGCAGAGGCCCCATCAGATCCTGGAGAGAATTTCACACCACCTAATGAAGAGCCAGCGGTTGTACCATCAGAAAAACCTGAGGGCGAAGAGGTAAGAATGATATCAGAGGCATCTCCTGATGAGAAGCTCCATCCATCTCCTCTTGCTTCTCCCCTTGACAGTTTAGCTCAGCAGTCTAGTGATGTGATGATATGGGGCTTCAGACTTCCTGAGAAAAAAGCGCCTGCAGAACCCAAGAATGCTCCCAATGTCTCCGCAGTTGCGGATGCTGATGTGTCAAGTGTTTCTGTTCCAGTTGTAGTTGTGCCAGAAGGTTTTGGTGCTGTTAGTGAGGCTTTAGAAAGCTCCTCTGAGCTTGAAATACCAGAGGGCTCTGTGCACGATATAGGGGAACATCCTTCAGAATCGTTGCCACAGATTCCAAAAGTTTTAGAATCTGTAGTTGAAGAGGAAGCAGGAAAAATTGCTGAGGAATTTGCAGAAAAACTTGGGGAGGGAGTTGTAGAGAAAACTGCGGAAATAGTAGCTGAATTTGCCCAGGAGACTGAGGTAGAGGTCAAAGAGGTTGCTGAAGTGGCAAAGGTAGTTGATGAAGTGACTGAAAAAGAAGTGTCTGTTATAGATGTAGTTAAAGATGTTGTAGAAGCAGCTGATGAAGCAACCCACAATTCTTCGGGAATGTCTGAATCTATTCTTGATGTAGCAAAAGAGATAATAGAAGAAAGCGAGAAGATAGTTGACACTGTTCAGGTTATTTCAGAAAAAGTTGTAGATGTAACAGAGGAGATCAATAAAGAAACTGAAATTATTAAAACTGAAGCATTTGAGCTTATGGAGAACAAAGAGAAGAGAGAAGAGCTTATAGGAAAAGTAATAGATTACGCAAAAACTGAACTAATGAGTGAACCTATTCAAGAAAAGGAGCAAGTAGCAATTTCGGAACCTAAAACAGATGCAACAAATGTAAAAAAATCGGAACAAGAAGTGACGACATCATTAATTCCGATGGCAAAAGATGAAGAACTGCCTTTGTCACACAGTTTTGAAGTAAGAGAACCTGAGCCTTTAGGAGAAATAACGGAACCACAGGAGAAAGACCTTACTTTATTTAATGAACCTTCTGTAGAAAAAACTTCTTCAGTTCCTACAGACATTTCAGAATCTACACATGAGGTTCATGTACTTGTCAAAAAGGAAGGTCTGTTTAATAAATTATTAACTTTGTTCAGCAAAGAGGAAGAGAAAAAATTAACTCAGGCTCAAGAGGAATCTCTTAGAGAGACAGGGGAAACGAATAATGATAGTACTGTATCTGTAAAAACTGAAGACGTTAAAGAGGTTATTGAAGAAGCTATTTTGCCTGTACTGGAAAAGGTCGCAGAAGACATTGTAGAAGAAGCTGGTGAAGTTGTTGTGGAACAGGTTGCAGAAGTTGTTAATGACATGTCAAGAGAGGTGGAGCAAGAAGCAGAAGTTATATCTGAGTCTGCTGAAGCAGTCAAGGAAGTTGGAGACAAAGTAGAATCAGTTCTTCAAGTAGCAGAAGATGTAGCTGAAGCGGCAGCTGAGGCTTCTAAGGAAGTACCTAGCATGCCAGAAATTGTTGAAGAAAAAATAGAATTTGTTGAAAAAGTTGCAGAAGAGGCAGAAAAAATTGTTCAAACTGTTTCCTCTGTAGTAGAAAAAGTAGAGGAGATAGCAAAAGAAGTCCAGGAGGAAGCAGCATTCATAGAAGCAAAAGCAGATGAACTAATTGAGAGCAAGGAAAAGAGAGAAGAACTTGTTGAAAAAGCTGTCGAGTTTGTGACAGAAGTAGTAGATGTAATTGCTGAAAAAGTAGATGATTCGCAAGTGGTTTCCAAATCAGTCAAAGGAAAGGAAATTTTTGAGGGCATAGAAGCTGATTCAGTACTTACAGAGTTGAAAAATAATGCACTGGATGCTGATGGGACATCAAGGAATACAAATGTTGATATCCATTCTCCAGAAGACCCACATATTGAAAAGGTACAATCAGAGAAAAAAGGACTTGTTGATAAGTTGATTAAAATATTCTCAAAAAATGATGAAAAGGAAGACTCCAAAGCTGTAATTGAAGAGAGCACCGAGCCTATTGAAATGATAAAAGATAAACCTCCAAAGGAAGTTGTTGTAGACTCAGTGTCTGAACCAGCCATTGAATCAGTGTTCACATCAGATCATGAGTCATGTGATCATCAAGTAACAGAATCATCTTCAGCAGTGGAAGAACCAGCTTTAGAACAAGTGGTAGAACCATCTCCTGGCCCAGTGACCAAACCAACTGCAGAAGATTCTGAAGCTCATCCATCTTTTGTTTCAGTGTCAAAATCTGTTCCTGAAGTAATGTCAGAATTGGTGGAACCAGCTACAAAAGATAGAAATGAACAAGATGCTCTGGAAGGATCAGAACAGCCTATACCAAGTAAAGAACCAACCAGTGAGATGAATGTCCATCCTGATGAGGAAAAAGGAATTATTAATAAACTCTTTCACACATTTTCAAATACGGGTGAACAAGCTGCACCCGTTATAACTGGCAGTGATGTTCCTAATGCTGATGAACAAACAGAAGTAACTGGTGACAAATCTCAGGATAATGTACTTGTAGTATCTGAAGGACTTCAGCCTACAGTAGGTACAGAAGCTCCTAAAGAACCAGCTCCATTGCAGATAGCAGATGAATTGATAAGGGAAGTTGATGCTACTCTTCCTGGATCTATTGATGTCCAAGAGCCTTTCGCTGCAGTGATTGATGAAACTGTTAGTGAGGTAAAAGAAACTATAAAGAATGAGAATACAGGCTTATTTAGCAAAATTCTTAACCTATTATCTGATGACAAAGATGATAAACTTGCTGTACCTGTACGAAATGTTAGTGATGAGATAGCTGTTACAGAACCTGTTTGTGAGAACATGGTGATTGTTGAGGAACCCTCCGAAGTTGCAGGGGAAATAAAAGAATCTCTTGGTGATGATACCCTTGGCAATGAGTTTGTTATGGTTGAAAAGGCTGATGTAGAAGATGCTGCAACTTCTAAGGCAGTCACAATTGAGGCAGTAACATTATCAGAGGACGAGGCTGTGGGAGAAGATAGAGGCCTGCTCGGAAAGCTTGTTGACCTTTTCTCTAAAGGTAAAGAAAAAGATTTGGAACCAGCAACAGTAACTGAAGTAGAATCAGTAGTAGAAGTGCCATGTACACAGGCTGTAGAAAGCCAGGAAGAAAAGGAGATAGTTGTTGAAGCAGAAGAGTTAAAAGAAGCTAATCAAGAGGTTACAGTGTCTATAACAGATTCTGTTGCTCACACATCAGAACTGTCTGAAAGTATTAAAGAGAGGAAGGAAGGATTATTTGATAAGCTTGTCAACTTACTCTCAAGTGATGAGAAAAAGAAAGTGGATGAAACTGTAACTACTTTGGAGTCTCCGGTTGAA
>JAXCGZ010017110.1:27500-62500 GCA_037179515.1 Halocaridina rubra | reverse complement strand
ATTCTTGGAGAGGAGGACCTTAGACATTTTTTGATGAAAAATGGCTCCTATAATTTACTAAAAAAAAATCAATTAAAAGATATGTACTGAAAATGGAAAAGGTAATGATGGATACTAAAGTGTAAATTGCTTGTGTGGACATTGGATTAAATATATTTATGAAAATTTGGTGAAGGGGATTAATAGGCAAATTCACTAGATTTTCAGAATTGAAGTAGGAAAATGAAAGAGATGGGATCAGTCAGGCTTTTTATGACATCCAGGAAACTGTTTAAGGCATGAATTTATTGAGTCAGGGCAAATTACTTATAAAAGTAATTGCTATTAGTGATATCTGTGGTGAAATAGAAAAACTTTGATAAGTGCTGGGATGATGCTTTATAATGGGTTTGGTCTTTCCTGCCATTCATATTGTTCCGAAAATATGTGACTGAGCTGATGAGTGACAGTAGTTATTTGTTAAATGAATATAGACTTGTTGATGTTTGTGTTTGTTCGAATATGTGGCTACCTGCTTGGAATGTATAAAATAAAAAAAAAACAGTTGTTAAGACAAAAATACCCCATTTTATAAACTTATTTCTTGAAAAACAGTTCTCTGGTTGATGATTATCGTTGATTATAGTGGAAAATATATAAAGCTTCCACACAGATTTCCAAAGTGATCAAGCTGAAAAAAAAATACTA
Source organism: Halocaridina rubra (assembly GCA_037179515.1). Taxonomy (NCBI): domain Eukaryota; kingdom Metazoa; phylum Arthropoda; class Malacostraca; order Decapoda; family Atyidae; genus Halocaridina; species Halocaridina rubra. The sequence goes on along the minus strand of JAXCGZ010017110.1, from coordinate 61,813 downwards.
AAAGTATGATTGAAGTACATGCGCTTACTCCATTTATATTTACAATTATCATAACTCTGTGCAGGAAAATCGTAGTATTTCTCTATTAGATATACTAAACAATAATCTTTTTACTTACAAGAATGCAAAATAACTACATAATGACAGTGAGATAACAAAATAAGTATATGATGATGAACATTAAAGATTCCTTGAATTTCATTCGAAATTGGTTAAAATTTTCCACCCTTACCACCTAGGTTAATAATAATGGGAGAGTTGAAGTTACATGAACAATACTTAAAATTGCTTCTTTTTGAATGTTAGTAATAATGGTCATGAAGAGATAGCAGAAAACAATGGTAAGGGGGAAGGGAAAACAAAGACTTCTTATTACTTCAGAGGTGTTTTTCCTTCTCCGAAGGCTTACCCACAAATTTCTCTTACACATCTTGGAATGGGCAGTAGCTTGTTCAGAGCAGTGGTATTCATAGGAAGACAAGAACCATCAGAACTGGAAAATAAAGAAATAATTTTTTTTTACTTAATTCTATTATATGGGCCTCCCAACATTTTTTCTTGCTTAACTTGTTCTGCTTCCTTCAGAGTTTCCTCATTATTTTGTATTAGTATGAATTTTAAATTATTCCCTTCTTGAGGATAAAATTGTCATCATTTACCACCTTGCTAATACCATTAATTAACAGCTAGAAGTTTTTAACTGACAGCATTCATGCTGTTTTCTGTTACTCGTATTCAAGCATATACTACCTTATGGTAAAAATGCTCCATAGATATTTTACTGTTGCATCATCACATTATTTACCACTTTAGTAACCTTTTTTTATAAGCTGCATATAAAATACTTAAATGAATAAAAAATATCTCGGTGTATAGGTGGGAGGAATTTTTAAATTTTTCTTGTAAGTGGTGTTTGTGGCTATTTTTTTTTACCTTCCAGATAGATTTTTTTTTTATCTTTCTTTTCCTGTTTCATGCATATAAATAGCTTGGTGCTGTCACTGTTATCATGGAAAATTTATCATGAGATTTGGGAAGATTCATTCATTGCCTCAATTTTGGTTGATGCTGGCTCATCTGTTACCTTGAGGAAATGCAGAAATTAATTTTAAAGTGGGTAAATCAGTGGATTCAACCATTAAAAAGTAAAATCCTAGTTGTTTATGCAGCCTCATCTCCAGCTTGTAGATTTAGTATTTGAAACAAGAAGAAGGCCTTGTATCTGTGTGAGAAGAAACTTCATAGTCATTTGATGTTCCTGTCATTCATAGTCTTAACTTCTGGGTTTGTACTATATCCACAGTGGAATACCTAATCACTGCCGTTCATTTTTGAGCATGCACAACCAAACTGATTTTTAGTTTTTGTCCACATACTTGTGCAGAGTAAAATCAGTTAAACGAATTGCTTTACATACTTGATATTTGCTCTAGTTCAATATCGAAGATATTTCATTACTTTAATTTCCTGCAACTGTGGTGTGAAGACTTGTTTTATCATTTCTATTTCCTTCAGCCTGTTACTTATTTTCTTAGCTTTAAATAGCCATTTGCACATAAGTAAAGGAGGTATGAAACTCATTGTAGAGCATGTTGAGAGTAAATACGAATGTAGTCTTGTGGAGACCTTGTATGTGCTGCTTATATCTCCACAGAATATTGGAACTTATGACGTAGACTTTATTATTCACAAAAGGTATTTAAGTGATTAAGATTTCATAAACTTTACATTCTTCTACTGTGTTATTACTACATTTCTTTTCTGTATAAGTTTGGTACTGTGAAACCATACATCATATTTATTTGCATTGCATTTAATATTTTATTTTGGTAAACACTAAACCTCGGACTTAACTAGTTATTTAACCAGTGTAGTGAGCTGTATACTGTACTTGGGTGACGTAGATGACCATTATGCAATTAATTATATCCCAGTATGTTATTTAGTTTAGGTTTAATGATAATATTAATGACAACAGTCTCTTAACTATGAAATTAATAAAATTATAATTTTTTATTTTCTACGTTTATGGTGTGCAGTTGAAGAAGAATATATGATACAGGATGATGCATATTGTAGTACCGTTTTTTTTGTAATATAGTACAGTACTGTATATTGTTTTGTGTTCTCACATCATTTAGCACTGGCAAGTTGGTAGAGTATAATTAAGTTTATAATTAACAACGACCCTCAGGATGAGTGTATGTAATCCAGTTCATGTGTTTAAGATCGATGTCTAGTTAACTCCACAGTATCCTGCTTTGCCCATTAGTATTTTTCTTGTGCCAGCTGAATGAGCATGGATATGGGAGGACTGATGACATTGCTGTCCCTGTATTAACCTCGATATGACTAAGTAAAATCTTCACCGTAATGCTACGAAATGAGGCAGGCTTGTACTTGAGTCCCTTTCCTTGGCAGATCTTTCCAAGTCCTTTAAGGCCACGGAAGCTCTGAACATTACAGTATGGGTATATGTAGGCATTATGTATTGGGTCAAGAATGAGCAGGTTCATTATATGCTTGTTCTTTGTATGGAACTGTCATTGATATTTGTTCAAATATTGAGAATATTACTAATGCCAATTGTGAATTCGGAAAGATTAAGTAATACAACTTTGCCTGTACTGGTAGTGTAGAATTTGATTTCCTACATTGATGGTGGAATTGATTGATAATTGTGTAGGGTAAAATATATATCTAGAAGTGACTGTTATGAATAATTTGTCTTTAGCCTTTTTTAAAAATGAAAAATCTTTACCCTGTCTGTTTAAATGTGACTTTCATATGGACTTATTTTGTCTTGTCTTACTAATATTATCATGCATGCTTAACAAGTACTCGTATATCATTTGCATAGCAGATTAACAAAGGTATATTATCCTGTATCACTAACTTATTTAGAAATTAAGGAAAAGCTGATCAATGTATTGTAAGTTTAGATTTACATTGATCAGTCTATCTATTTACCTTGGCTGTCTCCCTCAATTGGGGGTAGCCGACATAAAAAAAAGAAACAATAAGGGGATTACTTTGCTCTATGGGCAATGACGAGGGAGCTAGCGACCGTTCAGATGGCACTGTTGGAGTGCCACAGCCCATCCTCCCGGCTCTTCCACTACCTGTGTCGCTTCATAAATGCCAACTCCCCTACTGCTCCTACCACAGGGTTACCTCTGTAAGATGCAGCCCCGTGGTAACAGCAGATGCCCATCAGAAGTGCGTCACAATCGCTCGCAACTCATTCCTATTCCTAGCACACTCACTTGCTTCCCTCACATCCATCCTCCTATCATTCAGGGCTCTCCTTACTCCATCCATCCACCCAAACCTAGGTCTCCCTCTAGCATTCCTCCCATCAACTCTCGCATTCATCATCTTTTTCAGCAGTCTTTCATTATTCATCCTTTCCACATGGCCAAACCATCTCAGAACATTCATATCTACTCTGGCTGCAAATTCTCTCCTCACACCCGTTCTTGCTCTCACCACTTCATTCCTAACCCTATTCAACCGAGATACATCAATCATTCTCCTCAGGCATTTCATCTCAAACACATTTAGTGTCTGTCTCTCACTTACTTTCATACCCCATAACTCTGATCCATACATCACAGTTGGCACAACCACTTTCTCATACAAAACTTTCTTAACATTCATTTCCAACCCTCTATTCTTCATCACTCCATTCAACGCACCCAATACTCTACATCATTCATTCACTCTGTGACACACATCTGCTTCCACTCCACCATTTGCAGCTATAACCGATCCTAAATACTTAAACTGATCAACTTCCTCAAGTGTCTCTCCATTCAACATAACTCTCAATCCAGCACCATCCTCTTTTCTTGTACACCTCATAACCTTACTCTTTTCCACAGTCACTCGCAACTTCCTTCTCTCACACACCATTCAAAATTCTGACACTAACTGACACAGCTTATCCTCTGAATCTGCCACCACCACCACAGTATCATCTGCAAACAGCAACTGATTCAGCTCCCACTCGTTATCATCCCCATCTACCATTCTAAGACCTCGACCATGCACTCTCTCATTCACCTCTCTTACGACTCCATCAATATACAAATTGAGCAGCCATGGTGACATCACACATCCCTGTCTCAATCCCACACTCACTGGAAACCACTCACTCACTTCATTCCCTACCCTAACACAAGCTCTACTGCCCTCATACAAACTCTTCACTGCATGCAACAGTTTACCATCAATTCCATATAACATCAAAACATTCCTCATTGCCTCTCTATTGACTCTATCAAACTCTTTCTCCAGATCCAAAAATGCAAAATATACATCCTTACCCTTTGCTAAATATTTCTCACATAACTGCCTAACTATCAAAATCTTATCTATACAACCTCTACCTCTCCTAAAACCACTCTGCACTTCCGCGATCGCATCTTCTGTCTTACCCCTAATCCTATTAATTAGTATCCTACCATACACTTTTCCTACTGCACTCGACAAACTTATACCCCTAAAATTACTGCATTCATACACATCTCCCTTACCTTTGTATAGGGCACTATACAAGGAATCACCCATTCCACTGGCACCATTGACAACAAAAATCATATATTAAACACTCTCACTAACCAGTCCAATGCAGTCACACCCCCTTCTTTCAAGATCTCCGCTCTCACACCATCCATTCGAGGTGCTTTACCTGCTTTCGCTTCATACAATGCCCTTTTCACTTTCTCTCTTGTAATCTCTCTCTCATTTTCATCTCCCATTACTAGCACTTGAACACCCCCCACTGCCACTATAGCTGCCTCTTTATCTTCCTCAATATTCAGCAAGCACTCAAAATATTCTGCCCATCTTTTCCTTCCATTGTTTCCTCTTAACATCTGTCCATTCACGTCTTTCACTGTCTCTTCCATCCTCGATCCACCCTTACTCTCTTCACTTATTTCCAAAACTTCTTTTTATTCTCCTCATATGACCTACTAAAATCCTGTCCCCACCTAACATTTGCCAACCTCTTCTCTTCCTCTACCTTCCGCTTGATTTCCACATTTTTCTCCCTATATCTTTCATACTTCTCCCTACTTTTACACTGCAGCCATTCCTCAAAAGCCCTCATTTTCTCTTCCACCTTCATTTTCACCCCTTCAATCCACCACTCGCGGCCCCTCCTCATGCCGCTTCCAACAAACCTCTATCCACACACATCACTTTGCGTGTCCAACAATACCTTTCATCGACCCCCATTCCTCCTCTAACTCCCCAACTTCTCTTTCTTTCACCCTGTCATATGCCACTTTCAACCTGTCCTGATATTCCTGTATCTTCTCTGGCTTTTTCAACTCTTCCACCTTCACTATTTCCCTTCTACATCCCCCCACTCTTTTGCTACTACCACTTTTGCTTCAATCAGAAAATGATCAGACATCCCAGCAGCCACACCCCTAAATGCATGCACATCTTTTACTCTACCAATCATGCTCTTTGCTACAAACACATAATCCATTAATGCTCTTTCTTTCACTCCTCCATTTGCCACTCTCATCCATGTATACTTATTTATTAACTTCTTGAAAAAACTTATTACCTATCACCAACTCTTGCTCCACACACATATCTAACAGTCTCTTTCCACTCTCATTCCCACCTGGTACCCCATACTTTCCTACAACACCTTCTATCTCTCCATTACCCACTCTGGCATTCAAGTCACCCAACACAACTACATAGTTCCTTCTACTCAGACCATCCACACACCTAGTTAACTCATTCCAGAATTCATCCCGCTCTTCCTCACTTCTCTCATATCCTGGCCCATACGCACTAACAAAAGCCCAACATTCCCTACCTATCCTAGCCCTCACCCACATCAGCCTAGATGACACTTCTTTCCATTCCACTACCTTATTTACCATCCATGCACTCAGCAATAATGCCACACCTTCTCTCGCTCTCCCCCTCTCAACCCCAGACACCCTACCCGTCACATCACCAAATGTCATTTCTCCTTTTCTTTTCATCTTCATCTCACACAATGACAATACATCCATCCTCCTCCTATCAAACATATATCCAATCTCACATATTTTGCTCTCTATCGTACTACAACCACGCACATTTAGACACCCCAAAACTAGAATTTGGGGAGAAGTCATTCTCCCCTCTACTCCCCTTCTTCTTTGACGTCTCGCAGGAGGTTAATACAAGGGGGGGATTCCCAGTCCCCTCACCCCGTCCACTTTTAGTTGCCTCTTACGACACGCAGGGAATATGTTGGGGCTATTCTTTGATGCTGTGCCCGCCTTTCAGGTAAAAGATATATTTGCTTGCTTATTTCCATACTTATATTAGGTTCAAATAATCTCAGTGCAAATTTAAAAACTTTATCTTGTATTAGTATGAATGTTTAGTATTAAAGGAAACTGTATGCAGATTCCTGTGTTAATGCATCTTGTTGTACATCAATTAAATTCCATTTCTTTTCCCTCTTTTTCTCCTTTGGTTACAGAGTAGCACAGTTTCGCAGGAAGGAAAGGACGTCATCATTCAAGTTGAATCTCCAGCTCCTGAGAAAGATTACGGACAGAGCAACCCAGAAGATTCCGACATGTACACCACCAGAAGTTAAACCCATGAAATATAAGATTAGCAGAGTACAATTCCTTTGGTATATTGATTTTTTTCTGTAAAAGCAAGTAGAAATTGATGTGTATCAGTCATATTAGTAGTTTATAAACCTACAGAAAGGCAGCCAATATTAGGAGCAGAGAGAGGGTTGAATGTCACTTCATTATGCATAGAGCCACAGGGAAATGAAGAATATGGTAGAGGATCAAGCACTTTCGTGTACAGTACTTCAAATATACATCCTCAGGGCAACTGAATTGCCCTGAGGATGTATATTTGAAATACAGGAAAGCATTTGGTCCTCTTCTATATTCTTTATTTCCCTGTGGCTCTTTGCATATATTATCATCACATGATTCATAGTGATTAACCTGCAATATATATATATATATATATATATATATATATATATATATATATATATATATATATATATATATATATATATATATATATATATATATATATATATATATATATATATATATATATATATATATATATATATATATATATATATATATATATATATATATATATATATATATATATATATATATATATATATATATATATATATATATATATATATATATATATATATATATATATATATATATATATTATATATATATTATATATATATATATATATATATTATATATATATTTATATATATATATATATATATATATATATATATATATATATATATATATATATATATATATATATATATATATATATATATATATATATATATTCTGCAATGTTCTGTTTTTGAATGGAAAGAATTCTGCTTAGTGAAACCATGAACAGGAAAATTACTTTGCCATTGAAATGCTAACCTTGAGTGATTAGTCTCTTCTATGTTTTAACTATCCATAACAATAAGTGAGAAAATATTTTGTGTAAGAACGATTCCCTTTTCTGTGTGTATAGTTTTAAACAACTTTAACTTGCTTTTAGTTTCATTTCTGGTTTATAGTCTGAATAGCAAAAAAACGTGTAATGTTATATTAGAGGATACCTGAATGATACTTTCACTCAAGATTTGTTGCATTCAGCATCAAGCAAGGGAAACTAACGTATAAGGTCAGTTGTACACTGGCATGTGCGTATTTTTTCCTTTTATCAGTTAGTTGCTTCATTCATCAATGAAGTTTTTTCATTTGTATATACATCACGGCTTGTATGGTTGATGATTCATTATACTGTATTTATATCTACAAATCTGTTTTATTATTTCCAGTTATATCTTTTATCTTATAAAGAAAAATTCTCCCTTTATGTATACTAATTAAAGTCTTCCTCAAAATGTTCTATCATTGCCATTTTTCTTTGGCATTTCATGCTTTTCTATTTCGTGTCTAGGATTGTGAAAGTATACAAGGTGTGTGTCATAAAGGATACGTTTCTCTTGGTAGGCGACAATTGGGCTCTTCTTCTTTAAAAGGTCCCACATGTATGATGGTATACTGTTTATAATTGATGTAGTTATTTGCATAAAGTATTGTCGTTTTTAAAAGAAACCTTGATTCCTTATGAGTTAACAAGATTGTTTTTTGCAATATTTTATAATGATCTGCGAGCGTGTGTAGGTTTTCTTTTTTTTTCTAATGTTTATTAATTTTGCTAGGAAAAGTTGTCTCAGATTGCGATAAAGACAAGACATTTCCTTGAAATAAAAAAATATTCTTTATGCAAGCTACATATTCTCTTTTGGAGACATCAACAATAGGTGATAGTACTAGTTGCTTCAGACATCCTAAGTTCTTAACGGATGCCCATGAAATTATGGATATAAAGGCATCACTTCAGTGATGAATTACGATTTTTATCACTGTAGGTATAATGCATATTTTGGTATTTTCACCATTAATGCATTTGCTGTAGGTAAGTGGACTTTTATATATTAAGGTTTTATTTCATATATTGAAAACATATTAGTCTTTCAACTAGTGCAAGAATTGATTACTCTAATCCATCATATTAACAGGCATTATTTGTTATGCCGTAATGTAGAATTCTTTGGCTCTTACCCTGGCTGGAATGTACTCTTCACTGTGTCTCCAGTAATGCTAAATAGTACTTTGAAAAGTGTAAATGTGATAATGTAAGTGTAAAATCTTCAGTGGCAGCTCGTCCATAGGAGCTGCAGAGCTGCAGTCCCCTTAGATGCTCACTGCCAGACGTATGACTTTATCAACCTTACACTAAAAGAATTTGCAACTGACAAATATATTACAGGAAAAATCTGTTGTATGTTGTTTTCAATGTATTTATAAGCAAATATTTAATTGTTTTGTTGAAAGGAGATAAAAAATTATTAAAAATAGAAGTTTGATACGGTACGATAGTATAGGTATTACTGGCATTACATCTGGCAGTGAGGAGCTGCATTCGATGCAGCACACACCCAGTTGCAATTGGTACATTGAGAGTATGCGTTTTGTAATGCGTGGCCGGTATTGGTGTTGGCGACTGTTTACATTCTTTTCAGTAGCGTAAAATTTAATTACCATTTGATAAACGATGACAGTGGATACTATAGTAAACTCATTTAAATATTTGCAAAGTATTAACTTTTCACAGTGGATTTTAAGTAAAAAAGTAGAGATAAAAGAAAAAGGACGACATACACCAGTTTTAGCCATTCTACAAAAAAATACAAGCAGGAACAAAGAATATACACGCCAGTTTAGCGTCAGTGTTTACCAGAAAAGTGAATGGCTTTGTAGTTGTGACAGAATGAATACTTTATTCTGTTTTCCATGCTTACTATTTGGTGGAGACTTCATGGATAAAAAGTGGCGTGACTGACGAGGCATTTACCACTAAAAGTAATGAAACATGAGCAGTCAACCAATCATGTAAATGTGTTATTAATTTGTCGATGCTGGGTAAATTAAACATTGCAGCTCAAATTGATTCATTATACAAGATTCAGTACCGGAACACCTTGAAGAGGTTGAAAAAACAGAAATATTTTGTCCAAAATGATAAACTGCATAAAATTCTGTGGCAAACTTGAGCTCCTTCTCAAAGGACATGATGAAACCTCAAGCTCCAAAAATCCAGGTGTATTTCGAATTCCAAGGCTTTCTGCAACACGTTTGAATTTCAAGAGCAGGACAGTTAATGATGTGCAGGGGTTGAAAGATCCACTGGTTGAGTGTTGCACTCTTCTAGAGGCATCTACCTCGAGAGCAGTGGGAATCAAGAGAATCCTGTTTGATCCCGAATTTGAGTTTTGGTTAAAATTTTTTTCCAAAGTGATAATTCACATTGACATCATGTTTTCTCGGCTTCAGTCTAGAAATATTAATGCAGTCAAGTCTAATGCTTCTTTAACAGCTTTTACCTCGTCAGTTCAGAAATTAAGAGATGAAAGTGATTCTTCCACAATGCCTTCTGAACCAGAGAGAAGAAAATTTAATACAGATAAAGCAGTCGCTGCAAAAGAGGTTTGTGACGTAATTTTATTGCAGTGTAGAACGAATTTCAGTTTTGCGCATCATTTGGAAGCTAGCCAGTTACTAATAGTGAATAATTTTTCAACATATACTGAAAACTTCCCAAGTGATGCACTTAAGCATGCAGTTGCAGTCTATCCCATGCTCGATAAAGATAAATTGAGAACTGAACTATCTGTACTGTATTCAAGAGAAGATCTGCGTAAATCGGAAAAACTTATTGACTTGCTAGAGATGATAAGTGACAATCATCTGCAGTCAACATTTTCAGAAACTGTCAACCTGTTAAAAATTTTAATAACTCCAATGACAAGAGCAGAAGCAGAAAGATGTTTTTCAACCTTGAAAAGAATCAAAACTTTTATGCGCAGCACAATGGCGAATTAAATATTGACTGCTCTAGCAGTGATATCGATTGAAAACAGGATGATAATAGAAATGAAAGATTTAAATGAAAAAGTTATAAACCATTAAGCGACATCAAAAAATCTGTTTTCGGATTTTATTTTCATAGTTGTAAAGTCATCACCTCAGCTAGCCACATCACCAGCGGGACTGTGACGACCTCTACGGGTACGTATATGTGAACGCTTATCATTATTAAATGTAGTTTAATTTGTAAAATTATTACTTTAGTAACGTTTCTTATGCTGTTCTATGAGGCTTGCAGTCACGCAGTCCCCCCTTTCTATTTTTTAATGAGCCGCCACTGAAAATCTTATATGGTATGTCGTTGTTTATTGTAGTACCTGTTTTAGATATTGTATACCGGTATGTACAGTATTTGTTTGATATAAATACATTTTCAATAATCACCTTGGATCAGAGTTTTCTTGATGCATTTATCAGGAAGCTCACATTCTGGAATATTTTCAAAATACTGTATGTATATCTGCTTATAGCTTTACAAGGTTAGATTATATTACAGTACCAAATTAACTTTTTGAGGACCTTTCTCATGTTTCATGTGTTATCAAACTATGTTAAGTACAAAAATTTATATTTATATGCCAGTCTGTAAGCTCATGAAAATTCAAAATGGTTCTTAATATTTTCAAAATACCATTTTGTACAATAACTTGAAGAATACGGTAACTGTTATAATAATTAATAAGGTCTTTTTAGGTTAGGACAACAGTAATCATGTCCACCTTTACTTTGAGAATAAAGTGAATTGGCAAATTTTAATGAAACCAATGAAATGACAAACTTATTATGGCATGTCAGCTATCCCATCAATCGGCCATTGCAACCAATGTGAGTAGGTTGAACTGATGTGATGTAGATCACAATCCTGTAATGAAGAAAAGGGACTGATCAATATACTATGTATACTTAGTCTAGAATTATAGTGAATTACTTAAAATTGCATGTACTCGTATAATCCATCTCTTGAATATAAGAAATTTAATGTTATATAATTTGTTTTCTCTTTTTTGAACTATCCAGTAAATCACAGAATATTTTTTTAAGAATATATATAGAAATATTTAAGAAATATTATGAAATTGTAACATTAGATTCATACAGCTGTTACAATAGAGACTAACTGTAGTTGATTTCGTGAATCATTACAGAGTTAAGTGTAACTTTATATTTCAAAATTGTATTTGTCTTACCTCAAGGGTGGAATGCCAGTTTGTTCTGCCAGATATTGAGTTATCTCTTGAGTAAGTGGAAGGGTTTTCTCCTTTGACTCAAATCCAATGGTTATAATGTGTAGTTCACATACAGGGTCCATGCTACCTCCTCGAGCCATTGATTTTTCGGTCTCCACAGTGACAGAAATGCGCTGGAATGATATAAGAATTATATATCCTATTTGTACACGGTACCTTATCTTAAAGAAACAACAAGGTGGTCACAAGGACAAGAAAGGACTGAAGGAAGAGAATTTCAGCATATCCTACCCATACTAACATCTTTTATGTCTTATTGTAGATAAAGAAATGAATTAAGTAAAGGAAGGATTGAGCTTCCCACGTCTTTGTTTAAACATTCATATGTTATGATCTGCAACTAAACAACAAGGCATTCCACTATTAGATTAGTTCACGGCTAAAATTTAACTGTTGTGTAATTACTATTTCACATAATTATTAGTTGCTGTTATAGTTCCCTAAGCTACCTGGCAGAGCAGTCCCATATCTCTAATGAAGGCCACCGACTTATCCTGGGCTTTCATGACAGAACTCTTAGGGAGTGTATATTGCATGTATGGCATATGTTGTAAGCAGTTCAGTCTTCCATAATTTATTTGATTGTATGAGGTGATGTTTTGAGTAGTTTTCATATTAGCAAGTGTCGTATAGGTAAAATGGGTCCAGATTTGGCATAGAGTTGCAGAAAACTGAACTTAAGTTCCAGCTCAAAGTGAGGGCTGTGAAGTATGTTGTACAGAGGTGTTTGTAGTTGGGTCCTGGTTTGCTCTCAACGGCTCCAACTAGAAGGAGTCTTAGATGGATTACTGCTGGAGAGTCATATCTCAGTGTGTAAATTGGCCATGGCACCAGCCCCAGTTGAAATACTGCGACTGAAGGTATACGGACTTAATGAGGACTGTCCCAGACAGCTCCAGGCTAAGTCTTCTTCAGGCACGGTTCTTTCCTAATGCCTACATATACGCCAAATATTCTGATGTATTCATTACACATCTCTTACTCTCACATTACATTTGACAAGTCACAACACTCCCCATCTGCATTTCTTTTTGCTCTCTCCTTTTACTATAATTATGGAAGGTCTGCTGCTTATGGCTCCCAGTACCCTGCATAGATGGGTGCTAAGAATCTCCGGGGATCTTGTTTTTTATGTGAGGGTAGACATGCTTAGTGGTAGTAATAGTTCTACCCTTAACCTTGCACCATTTAATGGATTTGTTTCTTTCACTCTTCACTTTGGTAGCATTCGTGTTCTGAACTCTAGTCTTTTGTCTGTTGAACAGCACTTGGGTACATCTCTCCCTAACCTCCTCCTCCTTTCTAAAACCCAGCTGTCTAAACATGCTTCCCCAGACTTGTGTTCCTGATCGCCACAAACAAGTAGCTCATACTCTCGACGTATTTCTTACCTCTAATCCTTCAAGCTACTTATATTCTGTACTCTCTCCTCTTGGTGTATCTGACCACTCTTTGATCTCAGTCTTCCATTTTACTTCCCCCTTCATCAATTCATCCTACTCAGCACCGCCTTTGACCCTTTGAGCATACCCAACACGATGATTTGCGTAACTTTCTCTTTAATATCCATTGGATGACTACTGCTTCTGGACCTGCAACCCTGATCAGGTAACCCTTAAAGTTACTGAGATCATAACTTCAGGAATGGAGGCATTTTTCCCCTCCTCAATGAAAACTTTTATCTACCCCTTAATCTTTGGTTTGACTGTGCCTGCTCTATGGCTAATCAGGCCAGAAATCGTACCTACTGGTCATACCAAACTTCTCCTCCTGATTTACCTCCCTCTGCTTTTATTACGGCTAGGAAGTGGTGCACTGGTCAGATTCGAAGGTCTAAAGCTTCCTTTTTAAGAGGGAGATAATGACCTTAACTCCTCTCCTACTGATATATGTTTTGGTCCTTAGCCAGAAATCTCTCCAAAACTCTGTAATTCAAGCTTTCCCCTTTACATTCGTTTTGATGGTTTTATAGCTTACTCTGTCAATGACAAAGCCACTCTCTTTGGCTCTCATTTTCCTGCCAAGTCTTCCGTAAGTGAATCCAGCATACCTATTACTCGTAATTTACCCCTCTCTAACCCTGTGCCCTCCCTTATCCTTTCTCCTAGCAAAGTCCATAAGGTTCTTCGCTTTCTAAAGACAAACAAGGCAACTGGACCCAATGGTATCACTGCAAGTTTCCTTAAGGAGTTTGCAGATGAACTTTCTCCCATGTTATGCCCTTTTTTTCACCTCAATCTCTCTACCATTATCTATCCTTCATCTTGGAAGCATGCTCTAGTTCAACATGTTTCTATGAAAGGTGAACTGTCTATTCCTTCCAACTACCGACCTATTGCCCTTACCTGTGCTATCGCTAAAGTACTCGAAACTTTGCTCAATTCTCACTTCTTGATAGTCTTGAATCTAACTCGCTTATCTCTCCAGTACGGTTTCCACAAGGCACGATCCACACGTGACCTCCTATCCTATCTTACTCATGTATGGTAGTCTTTTCTGAGGAACTATAATTTATCCTTTGTTGTCGCCATTGATATATCTAAGCCTTTTGACAGAGTCTGGCACAAGGCTCTGTTGGCCAAACTCCCTGCTTATAGCTTTACTCCTCTCTGTTCTCTGATTTCCAGTTTTATATCTGTGGTTGTTGACAGCGCAACATCTGGCTCATTCCCTGTTACCAGTGGTGTTCCACAGGGCTCTGTTCTTTCTCTTTATCAACCATCTCTTTCAGCCTCCGTCCTCCTCTCTTCTCCATGCCTTTGCCAATGACTCTACCCTTCATTTTTCCTTTGCCTTCTTTTCACAACCTTCATTTGCTACTCGTAATCAGTCTCGTATTTCTTTTCTACTCTCAACTTCGATTTGCAGAGGGTATCAGAGTGGGGCACAAAGAATTTAGTTAAATTTAATGCCTCCAAGACACAGTTTCTGGCTATGTCTTTATCTTCTTTTCTTGTTGATAGGCCTATTGTCTTCGAAACTAACGAAATTTACCTTCTTAATTCTATTAACATATTAGGAATCCAGATAGCCTCTAACTTGTCTTGGAGGAGTTACGTAAAGCAAATTTCTAAATCTGACTCCAAAAACTTGGGGTTTCTGTTTCATTTCCATCATTACTTTTACTCTTTCCAGTTGCTTAAAGCCTATAAAGGTCTTATCCATCCCTGCTTAGCATACTGCTCACACATCTGGGGCACTTCTTATACTTATCTCCTTGATAGGATTGAATCTAAGGCAGCCAGACTCATCAATGACCCTTCTCTTACTTTTAATGTGGATTTTCGTTCTTTTTGCCATAATTTTTCATCCCTTTTTCTTTTCTTTCGCTACTACTTCCATCCTGATGAGTTGGCGAGCTGCATCCCTCCCCCACCGCCAAGTCTGCGTAACACTCGCCAAGCAGCCTCATATCCCAAGTACTGTTCGGAGATTTGTAGCACATGGATTGGTTGGTGCAGTGACTGCTTCTTCTCCTCCACCTCCAGAATCTGGAACTATCTTCCTCCTTCTGTCTTCCCTAACTTTTATAATCTATCTCCCTTCAAAAAGCAGAGCTATTGTCATCTCAGGGCCTAATCCTACCATATTTCTTGGTCCTCATTACTTCGACTATTCATTCAGCCTGTCCTTTTCCTACTGTGTATGATTCCCTTATTGCTGCTTGTCCTTAGCCTTCTACTTTTTCTTCGTCAATGTTTACTACGTACCCAGGTCTGATGAGGGCAATTTACTACCTGTCCCAGTGTCACACTCATTAAAAAAATAAAAATTGCTTGGGTGATTACAGCCTCTCCCTGGTAATGGGGCCCCATAAAGGTCAGGAGTAGATTGTATGGCAGTTTGGCTTAGTCTGCTGCTCTTCCTCTGATTTGTAGCTCCTGAGAGTGAACCTCTGCCAAAAACTCCTTATTATATATTAAAAATATTACCCAAAGAGGGCAAATTTCTTTGAACATCCCAGTGTCACACTCATGAAATAGGAGGTTTAAGTACAGTACAGTTTTATATAAATCATTATTTTACTAATGCTGTAGGCTTCATGGCTGTCATGGTGATAACACTTTAATCTAGAGAATAAACTGTCCTAAGGGTGTGAAAATCGATTTTTTCCAGAAATTGTATAAATGAATCTTCAAAACATAAAAAAAAAAAAATCATAGGATTGAAAGCAAATGTCTAAAACATCATGAGTCATCCAATCACTCAGTTATAACACAGTTTCATGCATACACTCCTGACATTCATGCCTCTGAATCCTCCCTTCCCTGTGAGAACAGAGTCCATCTGGGCAGGCTGCAATGTGGCCCTCCTAGCTGTCAGAAGAAAGTGGACAACTCTGTCAATGATGCATTTTCAGAAAGTAACACATCTCCTCACAAATCAAATACATTATGGAAGACTATGCCACACAGTTGGGAGGCCTCATTTGGGGCAAGATTCCTAGAGTGTGTATAAGGGAATTTCCTACGCCAGCTGAAACCAACGACGGCCAGGGTTGGGGATGAACCATCACTGCTTCATCTAGTATTCACAGATAATGTGTTGGATATTGAAATAATTGAGTATGAACCACCAATTGGAAAGAGTGACCACTGTGTGTTGTTGATGGAGTATATCATTGAAGATATTCTGCCTGAGAGTAGAGGCACTAAGGGCATGAGGAGGAACTATCCGAAAGGAGATTACATCAAAATGAATGAGCTTTTTGCAGTTATTGACTGGAGAATCTTATTTTACATCAAATCTGTACAAGAAATGTATGACATCTTTTGTGAGAAATATGGGAAGATAGTAGATTGCTGCATACCTGTCACCAAATAAGGTGTAATTCATGCCAGAGAGAAATGGTTCGATAATGAGTGTAAACGACCTAAGGAGTGGAGAGACAAATGCTGGAAAAGGTATAGGAGGAGAAAAAACATAAATGCATGGCAAACCTACAAAAGAGCAAGAAATGATTACCTAAGTGAAAGAAGAGAGGCATAGAGAGACTATAAGAGGGATATCACCAGGAAGGCTAAAAAAAATCCCAAACTTTTCCACAGCTTTAACAGAGGAAAGCTGAAGGTAAAAGAACAGGTTTTAAAGCTTAAGAGAACGAATAGAAGCATCACTAACACGGATGAAGAGTTCTGCAAAGAATTGAGCAAGGAGTTTCAGTCAGTATTTACAGAAGAAAATACCCCACCCCCTCAGATTGCAGAGATAGAAGCTCAAGGGCCGCTATTAGAAAACATCAACCTTACAGCCCCAGAGCTATGCAAAGCGCTGATGGAGTTAGATGATCATAAAGCTACAGGTCCTGATAATATATCCCCTCATGTACTTAAAAATGCACAAACTCAATATCAGTGGCACTAAGTATCATATTTCAAAAGTCACTGGAGTCATGGGAGATTCCAATATACTGGAAACAAGCAAATATGATACCTATCTTCAAAGAGGGAAGGAGGGATACGGCTCTAAACTATAGACCAGTTTCCTTGACCAGCATAGTTTGCAAAGTTATGGAGAAACTACTGATGAAACATATCTCTCTTCACTTGGAATCCTTCAACTTTTTGTCAGTGAGGCAACATGGCTTCAGAGAAGGTAGATCAACAGTAACAAACTTATTAGAATCTTATGATGAGGTAAGCCGAATCTTACAGGAAAGAGAGGGTTGGGCAGATTGCACGTTCCTAGACTTTCAGAAAGCGTTTGACATTGTTCCTCACGGGAGACTTATTAGGAAGCTGCAAGCAATGGCTAGAATAAGTGGAAATGTCTTGGAATGGATAAAAACTTACTTAGAAGGAAGGGAACAGAGGGTTAGAGTAAGACACTCAGTGTCTGGATGGAGAAGAGTTAGTAGTGGAGTTCCACAGGGTTCAGCTTTAGGACCACTTTTGTTCCTTGTATATATAAATGACCTACCAGAGTCTGTAAATTCATATATGAATATGTTTGAAGATGATGCAAAGATTGTGAAGAAAGTAGGAAACGAGAACAATGGTAGAGAACTTCAGGAAGATCTAAATAGTCTGCATGAGTGGTCAGAGAAGTGGCTAATGAAATTCAATACTTCAAAATGTAAGGTAATGACAATAGGTACAAATGCAAGAAGGCCCAAGCTTGACTACTCGGTGGCAGGAGTACAACTTCAAGAGACAGAAAATGAGAGAGATCTAGGAGTAAACATACTAACAGATTTGTCTCCAGAAATACATATAAATGGCATAGTAAGGGCAGCATATGCATTCTTATCAGATGTAAGGGTAGCCTTCAGGCACATGGACAAGGAAGTGTTCAGAAATATTTATGTAACCTATGTGAGGCCCAAACTTGAATATGCAGCCCCCTTTTGGAATCCGCACTTGAAAAAGCACATAGCTAAGCTTGAAAAAGTTCAAAGACATGCCACGAAACTGGTGCCAGAAATACGCAGTCTCAGTTATGATGAGAGGCTTAGGGAATTAAACTTACCATCACTCGAAGCTAGAAGATTGAGGGGGATATGGTGACAGTCTTTAAATTCCTTCATGGTTATGATAGAGTGGATAGGGATCAATTTTTTGATATGGCTGGCTCTAGAACTAGAGGTCATAGTTTGAAGGTTCGTAAGAAAAAATTTTGCAGGATGTAAAGAAATACTTTTTCAGTGTAAGAGTAGTTGATAATTGGAATTCGGTAAGCGAGGAGGTAGTTAATACTATCTTAATCCATAGTTTTAAGGACAGGTATGATAAGTATCACTAAGTAGAGTGATAGAAGCTCAAGGGCCGGTATTAGAGAACATCAACCTTACAGCCACAGAGGTATGCAAAGCGCTGATGGATTTAGATGTTCATAAAGCTACAGGTCCTGATGACATATCCCGTCATGTGCTTAAAAAATACGCAAACTCAATATCAGTGGCACTAAGTATCATATTTAAAAAGTCACTGGAGTCAGGGGAGATTCCAAGATGCTGGAAACTAGCAAATGTGATACCTATCTTCAAAAAGGGAAGGAGGGATACGGCTCTGAACTATAGACCAGTTACCTTGACCAGCATAGTTTGCAAAGTTATGGAGAAACTACTAAGGAAACATATCTCTCTTCACTTGGAATCCTTCAACTTTTTGTCAGTGAGGCAACATGGCTTCAGAGAAGGTAGATCAACAGTAAAAAATTTATTAGAATTCAATGATGAGGTAAGCCGAATCTTACAGGAAAGAAAGGGCTGGGCAGATTGCTTATTCCTAGACTTCCAGAAAGCATTTGACACTGTTCCACATGGGAGACTTATTAGGAAGCTGCAAGCAATGGCTAGAATAGGTGGAAATGTTTTGGAATGGATAAAAACTTACTTAGAAGGAAGGGAACAGAGGGTTATAGTAAGACAGTGTCTGAATGGAGAAGAGTTAGTAGTGGAGTTCCACAGGGTTCAGTTTTAGGGCCACTTTTGTTCCTTGTATATGTAAATGACCTACCAGAGTCTGTAAATTCATTCATGAATATGTTTGCAGATGATGCAAAGATTGTGAAGAAAGTAAAAAACGAGAACAATGGTAGAGAACTTCAGGAGGATCTAAATAATCTGCATGAGTGGTCAGAAAAGTGGCTAATGAACTTCAATACTTCAAAATGTAAGGTAATGAGAATGGGTACAAGTGCAAGAAGGCCCAAGCTTGACTACTCGGTGGCTGGAGTACAACTTCAAGAGACAGAAAATGGGAGAGATCTAGGAGTAAACATACTGGCAGATTTGTCTCCAGAAATACATATAAATGGCATAGTAAGGGCAGCATATGCATTCTTATCAAATGTAAGGGTAGCCTTCAGGCACATGGACAAGGAAATGTTCAGAAATATTTATGTAACCTATGTGAGGGCCAAACTCGAATATGCAGCCCCCTTTTGGAATCCGCACTTGAAAAAGCACATAGCTAAGCTTGAAAAAGTTCAAAGACATGCCACGAAACTGGTGCCAGAAATACGCAATCTCAGTTATGATGAGAGGCTTAGGGAATTAGACTTACCATCACTGGAAGCTAGAAGAGTGAGGGGGGATATGGTGACAGTCTTTAAATTCCTTCATGGTTATGATAGAGTGGATAGGGATCGATATTTTGATATGGCTGGCTCTAGAACTAGAGGTCATAGTTTGAAGCTTCGTAAGAAAACTTCTTTGCAGGATGTAAGGAAGTACTTTTTCAGTGTAAGAGTAGTTGATAGTTGGAACTGGCTAAGCGAGGAGGTAGTTAATGCTATCTCGATCCATAGTTTTAAGGACAGGTATGATAAGTATCACTAAGTATAAAATGGAACCGATCAGGAGACGGGAAGATACGACTTTGGGCTCTTTCCCGTAAACACAATTAGGTAATCACACACACACACACACACACACACACACACACACATCTATCTATCTATATATCTATATATATATATATATATATATATATATATATATATATATATATATATATATATATATATATATATATATATATATATATATATATATATATATATGATTACCTAATTGTGTTTACGGGAAAGAGCCCAAAGTCGTATCTTCCCGTCTCCTGATAGGTTCCATTTTGTACTTAGTGATACTTATCATACCTGTCCTTAAAACTATGAATTGAGATAGCATTTACTACCTCCTCGCTTACCGAATTCCAATTATCAACTACTCTTACACTGAAAAAGTACTTCCTTACATCCTGCAAAGAAGTTTCTTACGAAGCTTCAAACTATGACCTCTATTTCTAGAGCCAGCCATATCAAAATATCGATCCCTGTCCACTCTATCTTAACCATGAAGGAATGTAAAGACTGCCACCATATACCCCCTCAATCTTCTAGCTTCGAGTGATGGTAAGTCTAATTCCCTCAGCCTCTCATCATAACTGAGATTGCGTACTTCTGGCACCAGTTTCGTGGCATGTCTTTGAACTTTTTCAAGCTTAGCTATGTGCTTTTTAAGTGCGGATTCCAAAAGGGGGCTGCATATTCGAGTTTTGGCCTCACATAGGTTACATAAATATTTCTGAACATTTCCTCGTCCATGTGCGTGAAGGCTACCCTTACATTTGATAAGAATGCATATGCTGCCTGTGTGTGATTTCCTAAATGTGATTACCTAATTGTGTTTACGGGAAAGAGCCCAAAGCTCGTATCTTCCCGTCTCCTGATCGGTTCCATTTTATACTTAGTGATACTTATCATACCTGTCCTTATAACTATGGATTGAGATAGCATTAACTACCTCCTCGCTTACCGAATTCCAATTATCAACTACTCTCACACTGAAAAAGTATTTCCTTACATCCTGCAAAGATTTTTTCTTACGAAGCTTCACACTATGACCTCTAGTTCTAGACCCTGCCATATCAAAATATCGATCTCTATCCACTCTATCATAATCATGAAGGCATTTAAAGACGGTCACCATATCCCCCCTCAATCTTCTAGCTTCGAGTGATGGTAAGTCTAATTCCCTAAGCCTCTTATCATAACTGTGATTGCGTATTTCTGGCACCAGTTTCGTGGCATGTCTTTGAACTTTTTCAAGCTTAGCTATGTGCTTTTTCAAGTGCGGATTCCAAAAGGGGGCTGCATATTCGAGTTTTGGCATCACATAGGTTACATAAATATTTCTGAACATTTCCTTGTCCATGTGCCTGAAGGCTACCCTTACATTTGATAAGAGTGCATATGCTGCCTGTGCGTTTACCTAATTGTGTTTACGGGAAAGGGCCCAAAGCTCGTATCTTCCCGTCTCCTGATCGGTTCCATTTTAGACTTAGTGATACTTATCAGTATTTACAGTGTGTGTGTGTGTGTGTGTGTGTGTGTGTGTGTGTGTGTGTTTTTTTTTTTTTTTTTTTTTTTTTTTTTTTTTTTTTTTTTTTTTTAACCTAATTGTGTTTACGGGAAAGAGCCCAAAGTCGTATCTTCCCGTCTCCTGATCGGTTCCATTTTATACTTAGTGATACTTATAACCTGTCCTTAAAACTATGGATTGAGATAGCATTAACTACCTCCTCGCTTACCGAATTCCAATTATCAACTACTCTTACACTGAAAAAGTATTTCTTTACATCCTGCAAAGATTTTTTCTTACGAACCTTCAAACTATGACCTCTAGTTCTAGAGCCTGCCATATCAAAATATCGATCTCTATCCACTCTATCATAACCATGAAGTAATTTATAGACTGTCACCATATCCCCCCTCAATTTTCTAGCTTCGAGTGATGGTAAGTCTAATTCCCTCAGCCTCTCATCATAACTGAGACTGCGTATTTCTGGCACCAGTTTCGTGGCATGTCTTTGAATTTTTTCAAGCTTAGCTATGTGCTTTTTCAAGTGCGGATTCCAAAAGGGGGCTGCATATTCGAGGTTTGGCCTCACATAGGTTACATAAAAATTTCTGAACATTTCCTTTACCATGTGCCTGAAGGCTACCCTTACATTGATAAGAAGGCATATGCTGGTCTTACTATGCCATTTATATGTATTTCTGAAGAAATCTGCCAGTATATTTACTCCTAGATCACTCTAATTTTCTGTCTCTTGAAGTTGTACTCCAGCCATCTAGTAGTCAAGCTTGGGCCTTCTTGCACTTGTACCCATTCTCATTACCTTACATTTTGAAGTATTGAATTTCATTAGCCACTTTTATGACCACTCATGCAGACTATTTAGATCTTCCTGAAGTTCTCTACCATTATTCTCGTTTCCTACTTTCTTCACAATCTTTGCATCATCTGCAAACATATTCATGAATGAATTTACAGACTCTGGTAGGTCATTTACATATACAAGGAACAAAAGTGGCCTTAAAACCGAACCCTGTGTAACTCCACTACTAACTCTTCTCCATTCAGACACTGAGTGTCTTACTCTAACCCTCTGTTCCCTTCCTTCTATGTAAGTTTTTATCCATTCCAAGACATTTTCACCTATTGTAGCCATTGCTTGCAGCTTCCTAATAAGCCTCCCATGTATGGGAACAGTGTCAAACGCTCTCTGGAAGTCTAGGAATATGCAATCTGCCCAGCCCTCTCTTTCCTGTAAGATTCGGCTTACCTCATCATAATATTCTAATAAGTTTGTTATTGTCGATCTACCTTCTCTGAAGCCATGTTGCCTCACTGACAAAAAGTTGAAGGATTCCAAGTGAAGAGAGATATGTTTCATCAGTAGTTTCTCCATAACTCTGTAAACTACGCTGGTCAAGGAAACTGGTCTATAGTTTAGAGTCGCATCCCTTTTTCCCTTTTTGAAGATAGGTATCACGTTTGCTTATTTCCAGCATCTTGGAATCTCCCCTGTGAATATGTAATTACCTAATTGTGCAATTAGGTAATTACACAATTAGGTAATTAAGCACATACACAATAATATATATATATATATATATATATATATATATATATATATATATATATATATATATATATATATATATATATATATATATATATATATATATATATATATATATATATATATATATATATATATATATATATATATATATATATATATATATATATATATATATATATATATATATATATATATATATATATATATATATATATATATATATACTATTTGCACTATTTGTAGTAAGTTTATATATTCATCATGGGAACCTTATCAATATTTTCTAAATGTATCACGAATGAGTTTCCCTAAATCCTGTATGCTTTTATAAGATCCTAAATATTATAAATTTAATGTTCTAATTGTTTTAAATTTGTTTATGCATCGCTTAGTACAAAAATCAATAATTAGGTTTCTGTCTCATTCACATCAAATTATGAATCTAAATTATTCAAGTTGTCTTGCCCGACAATATCACCATTACCATCCGTACAGAGAAAGGAATATAAAATCGAAACATTTAGTTTTGCTGCGTGCTGAAGACCCCCAAAAATGTGAGCAAGACGACTCAAATTAACTTGACTTTTTGTTTCGCGAAAACTTTGCATTATAATCTTGAATTATTAGCATTTATAGTGTGTTTATGAAATAGGAATGGCTAAAATGTGGGATATCTTTTTAAGTAAAAATAGTGTGTGTACATTATATAGCATATATCATTATTTTAGTTTCATTTCTTTTAGAAAGCTTTGACTTCTATCTGCAGTCTTTATCTAGATAAGAGATAGCCATATTCACGTCAGATAAAAGATTTTGATAAGCTGCCACTAGATATATTTCATTTATTACATATATAACACGAGATAATGTAATCAACTATATTTTTGGTGGATATAGTATATCAGAGACCTGATTTTGGGAACAAAATGAACCTTCATACCTCGCCTTTCAGAATCTTTACCAAATATCTATGGTTAGCTCTTAGGTTACTCTCTCATGTTGACTCGATGATAAATTACTTGGGTCATAATATTGCATAAACATGACAAGGCGAATTCCTGTAATTATACATTAAATGATGCTGTATTGCGTTCCATTATATATTAACATGAATCATAGAGATACGCTTCATGGAATGTCATTAAATTAAAAAAATCAAAATAGCAGACGTTCGATGGCAAAAGTGAATTTCCATGCCTTCAGCCAATCAATATAAAAATCAGTCATGCTGATATCTTGTGCTGCATTCGAATGTGAGAATCTATTGTAGGGAAAAATGGAGCTCTTTGCTAGCGATTTTTTGTATATACCATAGTAGCTCAGACCGCTTGTCTCACAGACCTATTTCAATAATATATGAAATCAGGAAACAATTTGAACTTATGTGTTGCATTAAGCTTCTGTATATTCTTATATATCTTTACCTAATTGTGTGAATGTATGTATGTAATTACCTTTTTCTGTTTCCTGGAAAGAGCCTCATGCTCATAACTCCCCGTCTCCTCATCGGTTCCATTTTTGTACTTACTGATGCTTATCATAAGTGTCTTTAAACCTATGGATTGAGTTTGCATTAACTACCTCCAAGCTTAGTGAATTCCAGTCATCAAGTACCCTTACATTAAAAAAGTACTTCCTTACATCCTGCAATAGTTTTCTTACAAAGTTTCAAACTATGACCTCTAGTTCTAGAGACACCCATATCAAAATATAGATCCCTATCCAGAGTGTCAAAACCATGAAGAAATTTAAAAACCATCACTATATATCCCTTCATTTTCTATCTTCAAGTGATGGTAAGTCTAATTTTCTCAGCCTCTCCTCATAGCTGAGGTTGGGTATTTCAGGCACCAGTTTCGTGACATGCCTTTGAACTTTTTCAAGCTTAACTACGTGCTTTTTCAAGAAAGGATTTCAAAAGGGGGTTGCATATTCAAGCTTTGGCCTCACGTAGCTTACATAAATATTTCTGAACATTTCCTTGTCCATGTGCCTAAAGTCTACCCTTACATTTACTAAGAAAGCATATGCTGCCCTTACTATGCCATTTAAATGCATTTCTGGAGACAAATCTGCGAGTATGTTTACTCTTAGATCTTTCTTATTCTCTGTCTCTTGAAGTTGTACTCCAGCCACTGAGTGGTCAAGCATGGGCCTTCTTGCATTTGTACACATTTTCATTACCTTACATTTTGAAGTATTGAATTTTATTAGTCACTTTTCTGACCATTCATGCAGACTATTTAGATCTTCCTGAAGTTCTCTACCATTGTTCTCGTTTCCTACTTTCTTCACAATCTTTGCATCATCTGCAAACATATTCATAAATGAATTTACAGACTCTGGTAGGTCATTTACATATACAAGGAACAAAAGTGGCCCTAAAACTGAACCCTGTGTAACCCCACTACTAACTCTTCTCCATTCAGACACTGGGTGTCTTACTCTAACCTCTGTTCCCTTCCTTCTAAGTATGTTTTTATCAATTCCAAGATATTTCCATCTATTCTTGACATTGCTTGCAGCTTCTTAATAAGTCTCCCATGTAGGACCGTGTCAAATGCTTTCTGGAAGTCTAGGAATATGCAATCTGCCTAGCCCTCTCTTTCCTGTAAGATTCGGCTTACCTCATCATAAAATTCTAATAAATTTGTTACTGTTGATCTACCTTCTCTGAAGCCATGTAGTCTCACTGACAAAAAGTTGAAGGATTTCAGGTGAAAAGAGGTATGTTTCCTTAGTAGTTTCTCAATAACTTTGCAAACTATGCTGGTCAAAGAAACAAGTTTATAGATTAGAACTGTATTCCTGCTCCCCTTTTTAAAGATAGGTATCACGTTTGCTTGTTTCCAGCATCTTGGAATCTCCTCTGACTCCAGTGATTTTTTTAAATATGATGCTTAGTACCGCTGATACTGAATTTGCGCATTTTTTAAGTACATGAGGGGA
Source organism: Halocaridina rubra (assembly GCA_037179515.1). Classification (NCBI taxonomy): domain Eukaryota; kingdom Metazoa; phylum Arthropoda; class Malacostraca; order Decapoda; family Atyidae; genus Halocaridina; species Halocaridina rubra. The sequence continues at coordinate 35,713 of JAXCGZ010017110.1, read as the reverse complement.
TATATAATCAGGACCTGTAGCTTTATGGACATCTAACTCCATCAATGCTTTGCATGCCTCTGTAGCTGAAAGGATGATGTTCTCTAATACAGGCCCATGAGCTTCTATCTTTGCAATCTGAGGGGGTGGGGTATTTTCTACTGTAAATACTGACAGAAACTCTTGTTCAATTCTTCACAAATCTTTTCATCCGTCTCAGTGATGCTTCCATCCACTCTCTTAAGCTTTAAAACCTGTTCTTTTACCCTCAGATTTCCTCTGATAGAAGCTGTGGAAAAGTATGAGATTTTCTTTAGCTATCCTGGTGATATCCCTTTCGTAGTCTCTCTCTGCCTCTCTTATTTTACTGAGGTAATCATTTCTTGCTCTTTTGTAGGTTTGCCATGCATTTATGTTTTTTCTCCTACTATACCTTTTCCAGCATTTGTCTCTCCACTCCTTATATCTTTTACTCTCATTTTCGAATCATTTCTCTCTGGTATGAATTACACCTACTTTGGTGACAAGTATGCAGCAATCTACTATCTTCCCATTTTTCTCATAAAATATGTCGCACATATCTTGTACAGATTTGTTGTTAAATAAGGTCCTCCAGTCAATGACTGAAAAAAGCTCATTCATTTTTATGTAATATCGTTTTGAGTAGTTCCTCCTCGTGCCCTCAGTGCCTCTACTCTCAGAAAGAACATTTTCAATGATATACTCCATTAACAAAAGGCAGTGGTCACTCTTTCCAATTGGTGATTCATACTAATTTTTTTTTCAATATCCAAAACGTTATCTGTGAATACTAGATCAAGTAGCGATGGCTCATCCCCACCCCTGGCCCTCGTTGGTTCCAGTACATGTTGGTGTAGGAAATTCCCTTGTACGCAGTCTAGGAATCTTGCCCTGAATGTGTCCTCGCCATTGTGTGGGTCAAGATTTATCCAATATATCACTCTATGATTAAAATCTCCCATAATTAAAATACTACATTTTCTCTCCAGTTCAATGTTAACAACTGAGTTTATGACTTCAATTGTACCGATACGACTTTCTTCATAAACTTCTAGCCTATGTTGGCTCCTTGGTGGGTTATAAACCACAATTATTATAATGCTCTCTGACCTTGTATTTATGCATTCAACAAGAAATTCCTTGAACTCACTTTCTATAGGAAAGTTTATTTCTTCAACCTGAATCCTTATACTTATGAGCAGTGCTATCCCTCCACCAGTCCTCTCAAATCTTTCAGCCCTTAATATTCTGAAGCCCTTATTAAAAACTGTGACACCGTTTATGTCCTTGCTCAACTTAATCTCTGTAACTGCTACTATATCTGCTCTTACTGTTGTGAATCCTATCTTTAAATTCTACTGCCTTACCAGCTAATCCATCAGCATTTGTGTATACCAATCTTAATGAGGCCCCATCTCCTGATCTTCTATAATTTTCTTCTTTATCTCCCCTTTGTCTAGAAGAACTCTGAAATGATAATTTTTCTTCTCTTCATTTTTTTTCCTCATTTAACCTTCTAGCCTCTTGCAACAAGTTTTTTTTTTTATTCTTTCCATCTCTTCCTGTGTTCTGTATCGTCTACTGAACACTTTTTGTTTGTAAGTACGTATATATATATATATATATATATATATATATATATTATATATATATATATATATATATATATATATATATATATATATATTATATATATATATATATATATATATATATATATATATATATATATATATATATATATATATATATATATACGCACACAGTATATATATCACTAATCTTTTGAAACCAAGCAAAATACTTAAAACAAGGTGACTACAAGTATCTGCATTTAAATAATGTAAGTACGTAGTTTTGTAATCACTCTCCTATGATTTTTTCGTTTATATATATATATATATATATATATATATATATATATATATATATATATATATATATATATATATATATATATATATATATATATATATATATATATATATATATATATATATATATCAGCAGCAACAACGACAACAGCAGCAGCAGCATCAGTAACAACAACAACAATAGTAATTTTGCCAGCAACTTCGTCCATATTGCATCTCTACAGCTGTTCCACCTGACAAATCTGAGAATGTCGGTCAGTTATTTTAGTCCAACTTGCGTATGAATTAAAGATCACGGCTCCCAGTACATTAGATAACCCATTAATTTATTAGGTTAGGTTAAGTTAGATTAGGCTCGATTATATTAATGGCTAACCTAACCTAACCTAACTTAACCTAACAACTTACGGGGTTATCTAAGTTTACGGTTGTCGTTATCTTTACTTGACTATGATATATATCAGTCATCACCAACTAAAGTGCTACCATCAAATCCACGTACACATAAATGCTACACTCAATATGCATTGATATTGCACGTACTTCAGCATATATTCACAGATTCACTCAGCATTTCACTGGATTGTCATGAGTTCATGTATTCCTTTAGCATCCACTGTAATATTACTTATTCATGTACACATCCACGTTTTACTCATTACTTATTCATGTACACATCCGCATTTCACTCGATATTCTCCGAAATGTTTCGAGTTGACCTGCATATGTACATATGCATCTCATCAACCACTTTAAATTATACGAGTTTCTGTACAAATCGACATATGCTGTCCATGGCTAGTAAGATATAGTGTATCGTTCGCCAACTCATTTTTTTCACTAATAATAATGTAGTCACTGACCTCCTGAGGCTTTTCCATAACTTCAGATAACTTTTTAGTGAAGTGAACGTGGAAATCAGATGGGATTTTTTCACTTGATATGTTCGTTTTCAAAGTCACAAGGGGCATTTTTGAAAGCTTGAATATGCTGTTTTCCAACTCAATAAAGATAATGCGTTGCAAAAGCTTTAAATGTAGATTGTATTAATTTAAGTACGTTGTTTGTCTTATTGCTCGACGTTATGAGTGGAGTAACTTGAGTTATACAACAGATGTGAGCACAGATACAATACTTTATCAGTAACTGCTAGATTAAGAATTCTCTCTCTCTCTCTCTCTCTCTCTCTCTCTCTCTCTCTCTCTCTCTCTCTCTCTCTCTCTCTCTCTCTCTCTCTCTCTCTCTGTGTGAGTGTGTGTGTGTGTGTGTGTGTGTGTGTGTGTGTGTGTGTGATTATCTAATTGTGATTACCTAATTGTGTTTACGGGAAAGAACCCAAAGCTCGTATCTTCCCGTCTCCTGATCGGTTCCATATTTTACTTAGTGATACTTATCATACCTGTCCTTAAAACTATAGATGGAGATAGCATTAACTACCTCCAAGCTTAGCGAATTCCAATTATCAACTACTCTTACACTGAAAAAGTATTTCCTTACATCCTGCAAAGAAGTTTTCTTACGAAGCTTCAATCTATGACCTCTAGTTCTAGAGACAGCCATAACAAAATATCGATCCCTATCCACTGTATTATAACCATGAAGGAATTTAAAGACTGTCACCATATCCCCCCCCTCAATCTTCTAGCTTCGAGTAATGGTAAGTCTAATTCCCTCAGCCTCTCATCATAACTAAGATTAAGTGTTTCTGGCACCAGTTTCGTGGCATGTCTTTGAACTTTTTCAAGCTTAGCTATGTGCTTTTTCAAGTGCTGATTCCAAAAGGGGGCTGCATATTCAAGTTTTGGCCTCACATTGGTTACATAAATATTTCTGATCATTTCCTTGTCCATGTGCCTGAAGGCTACCCTTACATTTGATAAGAAGGCATATGCTGCCCTTACTATGCCATTTATATGTATTTCTGGAGACAAATCTACCAGTATGTTTACTCCTAGATCTCTCTCATTTTCTGTCTCTTGAAGTTGTACTCCAGCCACCGAGTAGTCAATCTTGGGCCTTCTTGCACTTGTACCCATTCTCATTACCTTACATTTTGAAGTATTGAATTTCATTAGCCACTTTTCTGACCACTCGTGCAGACTATTTAGATCTTCCTGAAGTTCTCTACCATTGTTCTCGTTTCCTACTTTCTTCACAATCTTTGCATCATCTGCAAACATATTCATGAATGAATTTACACACTCTGGTAGGTCATTTGCATATACAAAGAACAAATGTGGCCCTAAAACCGAACCCTATGGAACTCCACTACTAACTCTTCACCAATCAGACACTGAGAGTCTTACTATAAGCCTCTGTTCCCTTCCTTCTAAGTAAGTTTTTATCCATTTCAAGACATTTCCACCTATTCTAGCTTTTGCTTGCAGCTTACTAATAAGTCTCCCATGTGGAACAGTGTCAAATGCTTCCTGGAAGTCTAGGAATATGCAATCTGCCTAGCCCTCTCTTTCCTGTAAGATTCGGCTTACCTCATCATAAAATTCTAATAAATTTGTTACTGTTGATCTACCTTCTCTGAAGCCATGTTGCCTCACTGACAAAAAGTTGAAGGATTCCAAGTGAAGAGAGATATGTTTCCTTAGTAGTTTCTTCATAACTTTGCAAACTATGCTGGTCAAGGAAACTGGTCTATAGTTTAGAGCCGTATCCCTCCTTCCCTTTTTGAAGATAGGTATCACGTTTGCTTATTTCCAGCATCTTGGAATCTCCCCTGACTCCAGTGACTTTTTAAATACGATACTTAGTGCCACTGATATTGAGTTTGAACATTTTTTAAGTACATGAGGGGATATATCATCAGGACCTGTAGCTTTATGAACATCTAGCTCCATCAGTGCTTTGCATACCTCTGTGGCTGTAAGGTTGATGTTCTTTAATACCGGCCCATGAGCTTCTATCTCTGCAATCTGAGGGGGTGGGGTATTTTCTACTGTAAATACTGACTGAAACTCTTGTTCAATTCTTTGCAGATCTCTTCATCTGTCTCAGTGATGTTTCCATCCGCTCTCTTAAGTTTTAAAACCTGTTCTTTTATCTTCAGTTTTCCTCTGATAAAGCTGTGGAAAAGTTTGGGATTTTCTTTAGCCTTCCTGGTGATGTCCCTCTCATAGTCTCTCTCTGTCTCTGTTCTTTCACTTAGGTACTTATTTCTTGCTCTTTTGTAGGTCTGCCATGCATTTATGTTTTTTCTCCTCCTATCCCTTTTCCAGCATTTGTCTCTCCACTCCTTAGCTCTTTTACACTCTTTATCGAACCATTTCTCTCTGGCATGAATTACACCTACTTTGGTGACAGGTATGCAGCAATCTACTATCTTCCCATATTTCTCACAAGAGATGTGATACATGTCTTGTACAGATTTGTTGTAAAATAAGGTTCTCCAGTAATAACTGCAAAAAGCTCATTCATTTTGATGTAACCTCCTTTCGGATAGTTCCTCCTCATGTCCTCAGTGCCTCTACTCTCAGGAAGAATATCTTCAATGATATACTCCATCAACAACACACAGTGGTCACTCTTTCCAATTGGTGGTTCATACTCATTTTTTTTTCAATATCCAACACATTATCTGTGAATACTAGATCAAGTAGTGATGGCTCATCCCCACCCCTGGCCCTCGTTGGTTCCATTACATGTTGGTGTAGTAAATTCTCTTGTATGCAATCTAGAAATCTTGCCCCGAATGAGTCCTCACCACTTTGTGGATCAAGATTTATCCAATCTATCTCTTTTTGATTAAAATCTCCCACAATCAAAATCCTACATTTTCTCTCCTGTGCCATGTTAACAACTGAGTTAATGACTTCAATAGCACCTATATGACTTTCCTCATAAACTTCTAGCCTATTCTGGTTTCTTGGTGGGTTATATACAACAGTTATTATAATGCTATCTGACCCAGTATTTATGCGAGCAACAAGAAATTCCTTGAACTCACTTTCTATAGCCAAGTTTGTTTCTTCAACTTGAATCCTTTCACTTATGAGCAGTGCTATCCCTCCACCAGTCCTCTCATATCTTTCAATCCTTAATATTCTGAAGCCCTTAGGAAAAACTGTGACACTGTTTATGTCCTCACTCAACTTAGTCTCTGTAATTGCTACTATATCTGCCTTACTGTTGTGAATCCTATCTTTTAATTCTTCTGCCTTACCAGCTAATCCATCAGCATTTGTGTATAACAATCTTAATGAGGCCCCATCCCCTGATCTTCTGTGTGATTACCTAATTGTGATTACCTAATTGTGTTTACAGGAAAGATTGTGTGTGTGTGTGTGTGTATGTGTTATTTAATTCGATGCCATCCAAGTTATCCACTTCTTTTTTTTTTAATATCTGTGAGTGTGCACCGGAATTAATTCATTGTTCCCTTCCTAAGTACACAGCACCATTTTAGCTTGGCACATACAGACGATGTTTATATATTATATATATGAAAACCAAGCCAATAGTAATGATGTACAATAATCATCATGCTAGTGCATATTGACATTGTCCCATGAGAAGGGCCTGGGAGTGCTTGTTTGTTAGTGGGAGGGGTTAAATTTAATAGGACTTGAACGTAAAAGTTTTAATGATCTCCCTCTCTCTCTTATATATATATATATATATATATATATATATATATATATATATATATATATATATATATATATATATATATATATATATATATATATATATATATATATATATATATATATATATATATATATATATATATATATATATATATATATATATATATATATATATATATATATATATATATATATATATATATATATATATATATATATATATCTATATATATATATATATATATATATATATATATATATATATATATATATATATATATATATATATATATATATATATATATATATATATCTATCTATCTATCTATCTATATATATATATATATATATATATATATATATATATATATATATATATATATATATATATATATATATATATATATATATATATATATATATATATATATATATATATATATATATATATATATATATATATATATATATATATATATATATATATATATATATATATATATATATATATATATATATATATATATATATATATATATATATATATATATATATATATATATATATATATATATATATATATATATATATATATATATATATATATATATATATATATATATATATATATATATATATATATATATATATATATATATATATATATATATATATATATATATATATATATATATATATATATATATATATATATATATATATATATATATATATATATATATATATATATATATATATATATATATATTTATATATATATATATATATATATATATATATATATATATATATATATATATATATATATATATATATATATATATATATATATATATATATATATATATATATATATATATATATATATATATATATATATATATATATATATATATATATATATATATATATATATATATATATATATATATATATATATATATATATATATATATATATATATCTGTCTGTCTGTCTGTCTGTCTGTCTGTCTGTCTGTCTATCTATCTATCTATCTATCTATCTATCTATCTATCTATCTATCTATCTATCTATCTATCTATCTATCTATCTATATATATATATATATATATATATATATATATATATATATATATATATATATATATATATATATATATATATGAGATTCTATTTCACAAGAAGTACGTGAATATTCTGAATATGTAAATGGCTACGAAGGGAAATTGAAAGAAATTTTTGGAACCTTAACATTATCATGTACACCTTGTTCGTTTTTTCTGCATTTTTTTTTTACCGAAAAATTGCAATAACGCTCCTAAAAAATAATAGTAAAAAAATATGATATTCGTGAATAACGCCCATGCAAAATAATTAGAAAAAAAAATTTCATTTCCCTAAAAATTGACCGCCTCATAGGCACTTTTCCGCCATGCTCCCTCTCTTCTGCCACCTAATGCAATTGGATGTTATGAGGGAAATTGAAAAAAGCATTAAGAACAAACAGCAAACATATTTTCAATTTAATAACGTCAGGGAAATAGTGTGCGAGTGTGCATCAGCTGATACAGAAGTAGCAAAATGTTTGCTGATAGAGGTTCGTTCACCCGCTTCCTTCTCCTCTCCTACTGCTTAATGCGATCAAATATTATGAAGAAAATTAAAAAAAAGCAATAGGAACAAACAACAAAGAAATTTTCGATATAATATTGTCAGGGACATACCATGCGAGGGT
>JAXCGZ010017110.1:20000-22500 GCA_037179515.1 Halocaridina rubra | reverse complement strand
GAATTAAGTGTTGTCAATTATCTGTCAGTTATTTTTTCATGTTTAAATGTGCCGCATCTCCCACAGAGTGTGTTGTTTACTCCTCCATGTTGTTGTGAACTTTGTGTGTTTAATTCCTAATACGTGATGTCAAGGAGGCAGACCACTAAAGAAGATATGAGAGCAATCATTGTTCTCTTCAACATCGGCCACATCATTAAGGAAATATCAAGGGAAATGGGTGTTTGCCTCCGCAGTGTTCAACGCCTCACCAAGGAATACCGGAACACCAGAAGACGATCCCTTCCCATTGCCAAGCCTAAGACTGGAAGACCCAGAATTATTACATAAAGGACAGTGAACGTTGTCAAGAGACTAGTTGACACCCAGCCCTCAATCACAGCCAAGGAAGTGAAGGATATTAACAGCAACATTCTACAGCACATATCGTTAAGGAAAGTGCAGCGCTGTATCCATGACGATGTCGGATGCCACAGATATTGTGCTTTTAGCAAACCAGGCCTCACGCAAAGGCTGAAAAAATTCAGGATAGATTTTTGCAAGAAATACCAACATTGGGAACCGAAGAGGTGGCAGCATGTCCTATATGAAACGAAAATTAAGCGAAATGGACACCGCAGTTGTTGCTAGGCATGAGACGGCTGTGCGTCACTTGTGGGCAAACCAGCCACTTGACTTGCTACAATCACCAACAAACAGTTTTCTAAGTGACTTCAGGAATGTATATAGTTCAATGTTGACAAGATATCATACCACTACAACACTCCAAATAAAGAAAGAAAATACACTATGCCACTACAACACTCCCCTGCCAGTACAGGAGTACATTAGTTTTTAACACTGATAATAGAAAATATAGATATATAATATATATGTGGAGACATAGATACAAAAATACAAATTAATAATATACATAATCAGGGTTACGATTAAATCTAACTCGACGAGATTTCGTAACAACAGATTGAGGTATTTTCTCTTCAATAACATCTTCATTATCAATATTTTTAGGAATAGATGCGCTACTAGGAATTAATGTATCAGAATCTGTGTCATTTGTGGAATAAGAATCAGAAAAATTATTATTTACACTTGGTTCTATCACATCAGAATTGACAGCTTCTGGCACAGAATTATTATTTACAGTAGGTTCTGTCTCATTACAACTGATAGTTTTTGGTATTGAGGCAGGTTTCAATCTATCTACAGATACAGTAGGTAAATTTCCAGAAAGCTGACGTAGAATAAAATATTTATTACCACGTTCCACAACTACAACTTCAAGTGGGCCAAAGTAGGGAGCCTCTAAAGGGAGACGTACACGATCCACTCTAACCCAAACATGTGTACATGATTCAAGATCTTTTGAAACATAAGGTTTAACAGAGGATGAATGAAGGTATCCATAAGAGGATTCAGAAAAATCTAATTCACGCATTCGAGATACAAATTCAGAGGCAATTTCTTTTTGTTGTGCAAAAGAAGGAGTTTCAGTTGTTACCAAATCTCGTCGAGTTAGATTTAATCGTAACCCTGATTATGTATATTATTAATTTGTATTTTTGTATCTATGTCTCCACATATATATTATATATCTATATTTTCTATTATCAGTGTTAAAAACTAACGTACTCCTGTACTGGCAGGGGAGTGTTGTAGTGGCATAGAGTATTTTCTTTCTTTATTTGGAGTGTTGTAGTGGTATGATATCTTGTCAATTACAAATATCTTTTCACTTCGAGGTCACCACTTTTAGTTCAGTGTTGACAAGATATCATACCACTACAACACTCCAAATAAAGAAAGAAAATACACTATGCCACTACATGTACACAATGAAAGGGAAACCCCACAAAGTACTAAGAGGAGATCTCCAAAGGAATAAAAGGTAAATTATAGGAATAGCAATTGTGTTTCTTATGTTTCCTTCATTCACTGAACTGGTCAACATCGTGTGCTCACCTGCGCCATATATTTTGGCGCTGACTATTATATATATATATATATATATATATATATATATATATATATATATATATATATATATATATATATATATATATATATATGTATATCTTTATATATATATATATATATATATATATATATATATATATATATATATATATATATATATATATATATATATATATATATATATATGTATATCTATATATATATATATATATATATATATATATATATATATATATATATATATATATATATATATATATATATATATATATATATATATATATATATATATATATATATATATATACATATATATATATATATATATATATATATATATATATATATATATATATATATATATATATATATATATATATATATATATATATATATACATATATATATATATATATATATATATATATATATATATATATATATATATATATATATATATATATATATATATATATATATATATATATATATATATATATATATATATATATATATATATATA
>JAXCGZ010017110.1:0-15000 GCA_037179515.1 Halocaridina rubra | reverse complement strand
TTAAGTCTGAAGAGCTTACAGTTGCATACTAATAAGCATGTATGAAATTGTTGTCTGCTCCTTTATTGTCTAAAAGTAGATTATACTGGAGTATCTACCTTTCCAATCATTATGATTGGACAGGATTTGCAATTGAAAAATAAATTTATATATAGAGTATATCAACATCTACAGTCTCAACATTATTATACTATATAAATGTTCCTATATCAGTAGATATTTTTATTTTTATGCTGGTCGTTTGCACAGTTTGCTATTTTAGTCTTTGTATTTTCACTGTACAAAAATTAAATTTTGTACCCCGGTTTAGAATTCCATTTTCTTGGTACATGAAAACAGGCATAACTACTTCACTTATTGATATTTACAAAATATACCATTTGATTCGCAATAGTTCATATGGCCATCTTGAGTTTCAAGTCATTTGCAGACTGCGGTGGAATTTATCGTGTCATTTTGGGAGGTTATTTTTAGTAAATACATATAATAACAGTAAAATTAACGGAACACCTACAGTGTAGTGGGGCATACCAATGTTCAAAACCTACCAATAGATGGCGATAGGCTCTGACTAGAGAACTGGCGGATGAACACACAACAAAAATGGTGACAATAGGCATACAATACAATGTTTTACTATCCTAACTGAAAATACTTACCTAACCTCATAGCCAGAGGGGCTTCGCCCCCGTGGGACCCCCCATCTTACTATCCTAACTAAAAATACTTACCTAACCTACAGTAGAACTACTTACCTGAGTGGAGGGATGAGGTCGTTGAGCGGCATGCCCCGCTAAACTGTAAACTACCCAAATTTACTCTGTATATATAATCTCTGCTAAGCATTGACTTCAAGAGCTTTATACTTTATGGGACACAAACATCTTTGAATAAGGTCTACTGTGCGTAGGGGAGGCTACATGATGTTTCGTATATAAACAAAATGAGGTTTCGTACAATAGAGAACGAGATTTCGTACAATAGAAAAGTTCAATAAATTGAACTTTTTGCTGTTGGGTATTGTGGCGTATATTTTGGCGGTAAAGTGCATTTTAGTTTGTCTTTATCTTTTGTCTTTATTTTTATTTATTTTTTTTGTAAAAATTCCTTCTAGATGCATATATTATTATTAATACTAATCCCTTGTTTACTCAGCAGTCACTTAATTTGCTATCAGAAATGTGGAATCCATAGTGGAAGAGTATCTTTATGTCTTGGGTTTGAATAAATTTAATAATCATCTGTTAAAATTTGTATTTTACAAACTAGTTTTTCATTTTACAGATTTCAGGATATCTCAGTTGTTTGAGTGAAAGATGGCTTTCCCCCCTCGACCCCCCCTAATGCCAGGTGTTCCAATGGCTCCGATGATTGGTGCTCCATTTACATTACCAAGTATGTAATGCCGATTCAGTATATTATAAAGTATGCTAGTAGTTTATTGTGTATGTAGTTAAGATATCATACTTCTATTTTTTCCAGCTGCAGTTTTCCTAGTGTTATAGTTAGTTTTGACAATCTTGTTTCCGATATCAGGCAACTGTAAAAACTAGTACTGCATGGCTTATTACTCCTTTGAATATGTTTTTTTTAATATCAAAAGTGTTTCTAAGAGTAATTTGTAAATAAAAAAGGACTTTTAATACATTATCAGTAAAACTATGTGCTATCCATTTTCCCAGTACTTATTTAAACCCCTTGCAAATATTATTAGAGTTTGACCTTATTTTCATTGGCATAAAAGATGAAACCATAAGGGAATAAAAGCTTAGCCTTGCTGTTGTGTTAAAGATTTATCAAAATATATAATATATACTGAATATTGCGTTTCTTCTTGATGTATCCCTCACATCATCAAAAATGTTCTCATTATTATGTTAGGAAGGGGCTTGGATATAATTATTTAGAAAGGGTAGGTTTTTCGCTTCCTAACTGGTGCAGTTATATAAAATATCACAGTTTATATATATATATATATATATATATATATATATATATATATATATATATATATATATATATATATATATATATATATATATATATATATATATATATATATATATATATATATATATATATATATATATTGTGATTTTTGATAACTTAGTACTAATCGACTTTTGATACAATTTTTGTCCTGGAAATATAACAGGTAGTGAAGCAAGTTACTTCTATTTTTTTTTTATTGATTTTTATTTATTCTTCATTCTATAATGTGCTCTCTTTGTTAGTTAACTTGAGTTTAAAAAAAGAAAAACGATATTGTCTAAACTAACATAATTATATGATTCCAGTTTTTGCCTTGAATAATTTTTCTTCTTGACTGCTAGTGTTAGATATACTGTACCTATCATTATTTAGAGAATTTGAGAAGGACATTAATCCATGTTTCTAGTGACACACTGTATATGTCCAGTAGTCTTGATTCTGTCCAGTACAATACTGTATATGTTATGTACAGTACTGAATATTTCTACTACATTACTGTATATGTCTTCATGGGCTTAAACAGTATTTGTATATGTGCCATATTTTAATGTTGCATTGATTTTTAGTTTTTGCAGTAATTGAATTATATATATTTTTATTTTTATTTTTAATAACTTCATTTTTTATGTAAGTTTTTTAGCTTTTTAGTGTCATTCCAGTCTTAATCTTCATTTTCATTCATTTTTACGTGGATGCTTAGGTGTAATATGTAATCTTCTGTTTGTAGATATAGACTATAATCGCTACAATTATTAACAACTTGATTATTGTGGAGTCGTGTGTATATATATATATATATATATATATATATATATATATATATATATATATATATATATATATATATATATATATATATATATATATATATATATATATATATAATATATATATATATAAAGGGGTTCCCCATTTTAAGTCATGTTGCCGTTACATCAGAGACCAATAAATAATAAATTATTAATAAATAAATTTTTCGACCACCAGTCATCCAGATGCAAATCAACCACAGTAGTAAAGGTAAACAATACTGTATAGTATACTATAACTATTTTTATGTATTAAATTAAGAACTTAGATTACTTTTCCATGTTTTAGAGTATTCATAAGTGTTTTCTGACTTATATCGAAATCCGGTTTAAGAAGTCAGGAACGGAACCCTGGTGTAAAACGGCCCAATATACGACAGGGTTCCTCTTTCACAGCTGCCATAACCAGATTTCATCGTAAGTTGGTAAACACCTAAATTCGAACCTAGCTCCGCCTCCAAAGCTAAAAATGAATACTGTACTCTAATACATAGAAAAATAATCTAAGTTCTTAGTCTAAGACATAGATATAGTAAAAGTACAATATACAGTATTGCTCACCTTTACTACTGTGATTGACTTTAATCTGGATAACTTAATACCAGCGAATGAGGACAAGAAGACATGGGTGACGCTTCTCTTTCTCCTGAATCAGCAGGAGGCTCTCTTTGATGCGCCATTGATACTGGTCATCCAGTCAAAGCATTTATAACATCTTACGTTTAATCATGTTTAAAGAATGTAATCACAGCGAATGAGCACAATAAACAATATGGGAGACAAGAGGTCCAGATTTAGAAGCAATGCCTTTACAACGGCGCTTCTCTTAAAAATGTGTTCGTATTACCCTGTTCTTTTGTTTTCTCTCTTTCGCCAAAATTTATATTTGTTCTTGTTTTGTAAAAAAAAATTGCTGATGCTGGTCTATTGTCATATAGCTCTTTTTCACTTTTCATTTCTGTTTCCATTTGGAGTAAAGTTTTAAACTTGACTCTTCTTGTACTTCATTTATCCAGTTGCTGAGATCATTGCTTTTTAATTTTCCTTTTCATATCTTGTTTTCAGTTTTTCATGGGTATTTACTTTATCCATAAATACTTTTTTGATATTGCCCAATAATACTTTTTCACATAAAGATCATATTTACAGCTATGTATTAGGTGTGTTATAAATAAATTAAATCAAATTCCTTCAAATAACCAAATCCACCAACAGATAAAATAATAAAACCATGAAGTTGATACAACAATGCCGTGTGACAATATATTCCCAAGGCCAACCTCAACAAACTCTCGTTGATAGATCGTATTTACGGCTATGGATATAGTAATTGTTTAAATCTATTAAATCTAATTCCTTCAAATAACCAAATACATAAATAATAAAATAAATGAAACCATTAGCTTGATATATGTGGGAATTGTAATGAAACTTATATTATTACTTATAAGTTTCTGTCAATAAATGAAAATTAAAATTTTACTACTCCATAATAGACATTTTAGAATATGGTCGCAATGTTTCATACTGTGTAAAATCATATCTGCGCTACATGTAATTATTCAGTAAGAAATGATATTTCTATTTCTAAATAAATAAATATTTTTACCACATCTACAAAAGTGTATTACGCTGATACATGAAAAATAATAATAATATATTCTCTAAAACAATAATTGCTAAAGTCTACGGTGTACAATATGAGATAAATAAACATTGATGGATCATTCATACACGGCTATGTGCTTTGTAATTTTGTAAATAAATTCAATTTAATTCCTTCAAATTACCAAATACGTAAGCATATAAATATATAGCAACACTGCTGCTAGCTGTGTATTTGTTCACCATGCTCACAAACTGTTCAGAGCACGAAGTTTGTATTTACCATTAATACTTTATGGGCCTCTGTTATAATGGCAGAATCATGTAACTCTGGGGCAACTTACACCGGGGACTCCATATATATATATATATATATATATATATATATATATATATATATATATATATATATATATATATATATATATATATATATATATATATATATATATAATGCATTTACATACATTGGTATTTTTGTTAAGCATTTAGTTGCAGTAAGTACACAGCACTGCATCGTCTAAATCTTTCTCCACCACTTGTACCTATCACAGTATATCAGTTTTTGGTTTTACGTCTTATAGAGCTAAGCCTTTTTCTGCCTGTGTAGTTTCTTTTTCCATTTCATCGGCATGAAATAAAACTACAGTCCCTTTTCATTGCTGAACTGGTTTGATGACAATTCATCTTTAGTCTTATTTTGAAATATATTTTGAATTTTTTTTAACCCCTCTCCTGTGAAATTTTGTTACCTTCTATATCTTGTGATACATCTTCATTTGCTTTTATTTATTTCATAAAAGTCACTTTCAAATAGCATTGATGCCCTCTGTGGCATTGCCATTTTTCCGTTCTCTTTCAGGAGGACCTATAACCTTAGAACGGCATCCGTTACCTACACTTGGTAAGCTACTAGAACTGATGTAATGTTATTTATTGAATTATGAAGTAGAATCTATGTGCTGACACATGCTTTAAGAAGTCTATTTTTTTCTTCTGTAAAATAATTGTAACTTGATTGCAGTTTTATATTTTGTGTTAGCAAATAGAATTTGCTTCACCTTCTGTCTGGCTTTGAAACAAATCATCAATATGATATTTGTACAACTTGTTCACAGTTCATGTACTCTCGTATTATTGAAGTTTCATTTTGGGGAATGCAGACCATGTTACCTTTTAGAATTATAAAAGAATCAAAGTAAAATCTGTTTTTTAACATTGTCTTCCTTTGCATACAAGATCATATTCAGTATTCATATTTATTTTTTGCAGGGGATCAATCGACAAGCCAGCTGCTTTACGATATACTGTATGCGTCTTTGTTTATATGATTTATTGGTAGAGGGCTAAATCATCATTTTAAGATGAACTAAATTTATTTCTAATTTTTCAGCCAATATTGTGACTCCAGTTGGTATCCCAATAACACAGGTGTGTATATGAATGAGCAATCTTGTGTAGTTTTTAGCTGTTAAAATGATTTTGGATATGTCGTAAAGTTTGATTCTGACAAATTTACTTGAATAGGTATATTTTAGTTTATACTTGCGTAAGTTTGGATTAGAATTACGTGAACAAAATTTAAAGCTCGTTTTGAGTAATATTGGAAAAAAATAGATTAGTCTTTGTGCACTTATAGTTGACGTATTTATGCAATACTGTATTACACTTTTAAAGTTAGTGGTGAATTACTATGCTAATGGTAATTTTTATCCCTAATTTGTGAAAATTGCAGGCAATTTCGAAAATTCCTACACGATTGCCTAGTCGTCCCCCTCTTCCTCCACACAGTACAAATAATTCGATAAGCAAGGGACCTCAGACCACATCCGTGAGCCATGGTATCAAACCTCCAAGTTATTCCAAACGGATAGAATCATCTGGTCCTGCTGTCACAGTTTTTGTAGGGAACATAACGGAAAGGGCTCCTGATGTAATGGTGAGGTATATTCTCAACACTTGTGGTACAGTCCTCAGTTGGAAACGAGTTCAAGGAGCTTCTGGGAAGCTTCAAGGTGAGTAGTAAATGTACAGTAATGTCAAAGTTTAGTATACTGTGTGTTATAAATATTGACACTTAGGCTACTTCCAGTCTGAAACTGAAAATGTGGATTCGGATTTCAGAAATTTTTGCTTAATGTCCTTTTGATTCCTTTTTAATGAATAAAGTTGTTTCAGAACATCTAAATTTTTTTCATATTGCTGAAGTAGGAGTTTGTTTTTGGTCAATACAATATCATTTACACGACTTGAATACATAAGGTACATAAATTCCTGTACGAATACAGAAGGTACATAAATTCCCGTACAAAAACGTGAAAGTGTAGAATTCAGTTTTATGTTATCTCTTGGCCTTGGTTTGGGAAATTATATTATCAATATTATTAGAGATAGGTGAACTGGTGTATTATCTCTCTCTTTAATGTGATGGGAGAATACTTCTGCTATAAAAGAAATACCGAATTTTTATGAGAGTCTAAATGCTGTTTTACCTAACTGATGTTAGAAACGCTTTGATTTATATGATTAGTATTGATTGATGCTCATACACCCTAATTTAAGCAGTTTCCATCACTGTGTCTCATAGTGTTCTGACTTAAGACATTTACTGCTGTTGCTTCAAAGACCTTATTTAAAAAACTGC
This sequence comes from Halocaridina rubra, assembly GCA_037179515.1. Taxonomy (NCBI): domain Eukaryota; kingdom Metazoa; phylum Arthropoda; class Malacostraca; order Decapoda; family Atyidae; genus Halocaridina; species Halocaridina rubra. Next base: position 7,950 of record JAXCGZ010017110.1, on the reverse strand, counting down.
TGCCCACTTCTTCCCTACCTGTCAAGTTAAATGACTTAAGAGTGACGTGGGATCATTATGCTGTAAATCATTTCTTCCTAAATACGTTATTGACAATGAAAATCAACTTAGTGAGTGAGGAAGGATAGGTGGAATAATGCCTTGCTGCTTTGGATTGTTAGTTTTCATTGTAGTCATTGCTAACTTCAGCTGCATATTAATTTGTTTGTAAAAAGTTTTTTGCTCTATGAAAAGTAGCTAACTGATACAGATTAAAAAACAACAAAGCAAGAGGTACAGGGATCTTATTCTAGCTATATATAAGAATCATATTTCCCCTAAGTAGGGTGGGTGAGTCAAACCAAAATACCTTTACTCCTTGTGGGAAGATAATTCAGATGAGGGGATTTCCATTCCCCTTACTTCGCCACATTTACTTGACTTTTGTGACACGCACTGGAACATGGAGGAATTATTCTTGCCTCCCTCCCTTAGGGGGAATAATGGAGACATAGAAAAAAAAATTCTAACAAAGTGCCAACAGGGTGATCACAACTGTAATAAATATCTTGTGATAGGCTTCACAATGCCTTGTCCATCCTCATCTCCTTAACTAGTTGCTCTGTGACAAGAAAAAAATAAGCATGTAGGGAAGAGGGCCATGCTCTCCAGTCTCTCTTAATCTGCTCATATGACATATAAGTAATATTGGGTGGAATCCTTTCTTCCCAACCTTCACAGCTAAGAAAACAATTTTAATAATAAGAAGATTAAAGTTGAAATAATTTAAGTTAGTGAAAATAAATCACACTGGTTGTTATGCTTGCTTTACACAAGTAGTATTATTTTGACATTTTATATGTCACTTTTAGTTCCCATTTGGTTGGACACAGACTGAAACAGGGGAACTAAGACTGGATGCCCCCTATCGCCCCATGGAGGGCCCATATGCTGGTCCGTCACCTCTGAGGCAAGCATTCCTCCTCTACTCTACTGCAGTCCCTGCTGTGCAATCCTAACAATACATATAAATAAATTGTGAAATGCAAAGATGCATAACAAAGTTTATCTATTTGTTTTCCAACCATGACCACATCTTACCAAACCAAGAAAGTGGCCACAGCCTTAGTGAGAGAACTATGGTAATACTGTAGTGCCATAATATATGGCACTCCCAAGCCCTGTCAAAGTTGTTATAGAAATTTAAAAAAATGTGAAAAGTGAGGGTTATCCAGCTCCCTTATTTATTAAGTGCAAATCATTACCGTGGGTACATATATCCTATCCACAAAGATTAAGGTTTAATGAAAGAGATTATATTAGTTTTCTTCAAAATGAAAACCAATTATGCCATATCACTCTTAATGCTCATGTGCGCAGTATTTTAGCATGAGGTACAATCTCCCACATGTACATGGATTTATTTTAGTAATGGAGTTGGGGAGAAGAAATATTTCTTTTCATGGGTCATCTTGTTTAAGAAAAAGAAGTGTGTATAGGATAGGGGAGATCTCGTCCTTGAGCAATATCCCTGATGTTTATTTTTTTCACTGCTGAACAACCAATAAAGAAGTTGGAGACTGCTGGTCTAATGAAACCTTGCACCTTCATGCTTTTATTGCAGTTCAGGATAAGTTAACTTCTGCATAGTGCAGCATTACATATAATAATACTGGATTTATATCTATGACTTTCATTAGCAGAAGTACATGGAATAATATCTCTGTGATTTCATCTCTTTCGGAGTACTGTGCTTCATATTAAGTAGCTGTACTAGAGGGGAAGGATAGCATCCTTCGCTCTTCTCGTTTTATTAGTTGCATCATATAAATATGACATGTCTGTTAAAGCTAATTGCTTAATCATAGATAATGCAGAGCTATGGCAGCAGAACTATTCAAACTGCTTATGTCTTACTTTTCCTTTACGCTTGTTTTGCAACAAGAAAGCAAAATTTTTGTAATGAAGGGTTTGCCTAACCCCCCCCGCACACTCTCTCTCTCTCTCTCTCTCTCTCTCTCTCTCTCTCTCTCTCTCTCTCTCTCTCTCTCTCTCTCTCTCTCTCTCTCTCTCTCTCTCTCTCTCTCTCTCTCTCTCTCTCTCTCTCTCTCTCTCTCTCTCTCTCTCTCTCTCTCTCTCTCTCTCTCTCTCTCTCTCTCTCTCTCTCTCTCTCTCTCTCTCTCTCTCTCTCTCTCTCTCTCTCTCTCTCTCTCTCTCTCTCTCTCTTTTTGTATAGTAGGCAAGACATACCTTGGCAGTATGAAACTTAATTTTTTTTTTCCCCATTTCTTTGTGTTAATAACTACATTTTCTCTTAGCCTTTGGATTCTGTGAGTTTGGTAATCCCGATGCTGCATTGCGAGCAATACGTCTTCTTCATGACTATGAAATAGCCGATAAAAAGCTGGTCGTAAAAGCTGACGCCAAAACAAAGGAAGTTCTAGATGAATATAAAGGTGAGGGAGATCAGTTAATATAGAACATTATGTCATTAAATGCTAATTTAGTTGGTAATCCTTAATGTAGATTTGAATATTAGTTTCATAACCGTGTAGCATTGTTGAAGAAGTATTAAATATATTAATGTCTGCCTCCTTTAATGAAATTCCAGAAAAGCGAAAAAAGTCAAAGCAAGGCCTGGATTCCTCCCCATTGCAAGATGAAGTTGAAGAAGGAGAGGATTACCTTGATGAGGATATGAGAGTAGAAGATGCAACAGCCATGGAATGCATAGCTAATATTCTGTCAGAGCACAGAAAGGATATAGTGAATTATGTACCTCCCCAAAGTAGACATGAAAGAGTTAAGGAACGTATGTCCAAGGTTCAGGAGAAGTTGGTGGCATTGTCAAGTGGTGCTGATATTGCGAACATTCCCACCACAACAGTAAGTCCTTGACTACTTTTTCTTTAACTTATGTAACGTCTTCATTATTACCTCGTAAAACTATTATGCAAACTAAGAAAACTGTTTCTGTTGTTGTTGATGTTGTTTCCTCAGCTGCCTGGCTGACTAGCCCCGAGTCCCTAAGGAAAACCAATGCTTATCCCGGGCTTTCCCACAGAGCTCTCAGGGATTGTATATCGTGTTGTTGTATGTGGTTGTGTGTGGTGCAGTCTTTTATAATGTGTTTCCAGGGTTGCTCTGAGTGTATTCGGCTAGAAGGAGTCATTAAGAGATGACTGCTGGAGAGTCATTACTTGCTGTAGGAAAAATTGTGTTGTCGTGTTTAGAAATGAGGTAATCATCCGGTTGACTAAAACCTCTCTTAAGGTAATTGCCGAGGTAACTGAAGCTTCTTTCAGGCTCATGTGCCCGTGTAGGGCAAGGGTTAGTTTTGCTGCTGCTCTGGAGGGTGGGCCTATGCTGAATATGCCGACACTTCAGGTCCACCACTCTTGTTAGCAATGCTAATTTTAGGAGCATTTTGGCCAATGCCCTTTTGAGCATAAGCAGTAATGGCATCCTTGGTGCACACAGCAGTGAGATTCTGTAATAAGAGATATGCCAAACATTCAAGTAAACTTTTATCCACTTGCATTCCTCTCTGAAGTTAATCCCTTGATCAGTAGTTCTTGGGCTGACAAACCAGTATGTTTGCCCTCAATGCACAGTGTAAACTTTTTCCATTGTCATTCGTAGAAATTCTCTTCCTCTTCAACATTGTGTGTGCACTTGTCATCTATAGCCACATACTATTCTTTTTATTGGTAAATTCAGGGTATTTTGGAGCACATTGCACTCATCATCAACTTTTTTCATCTGGGAAGAGTATTTGGGTTGGTGATCCTACCAAAATGTCAGGAGTCCCCTCCTCACTTATCTTACATATGCTCTAGAGAGGTACAATTCTGAAGTTGCTAAGTATCCTAAGAACTAGTCTGTTGATCCTTTCCGTGTTGACTGAGTAGGGACAATCTGATTGATGGGCTGATCTCACAATACTCCTCTGAGATAGCAAACTAGGGGATTTCAAGGGGAGGGGCAACACCCCTTAGGCATTAATTGGCTGTCTGACTAAAAAATAATGCCGTGTACCCTGTGGCTCTTTACTAGTCACAAACAATCCAGATATTCTTGAGCATTATAATTCTTCACATGTCACTTGTTCATTTTCCAGAAAAAAAGTTGAACCCTCATTGCTTAAGTTCAGTTGGACCTTGATACATTTTGCCCTATCCTTCCTTGTGCCCTTGTATCCCTTGCAAACAGTACTAAGTTTTGGCAGATATAGAAAGCGTGTTTTATGCTTTGGGTGTGGAAGGTCTTCCTTGGGACGAATGTATCAAGAGCAGTCCATGCAGATGGTTACGGCTTAGGATGGAAATTATTTTGTTCCCTAAAAATATTTCAGTTTATTAATTGTACTTATATGTGTAAGAGTAATCTAATTAGTACAGCTCTTATTTACTGATTATTTATTTGTTTTGGTGCAATAGAACAATACTTAATTGCAAGGTTTTCCTTGTTAATGTCTGGCTAAAGTACTTTGCTTATAATAAGAAGTGAAGTTTACTAGCAAGACAGATCTGGGTGTTGCAATAACCTATTGATATCGGTTGGAACCTATTGCCAAAAATGATTAAATTATGAAGTTAAAGATAATTATAGAATATTATTGAGAAACTTCTAGCACTGTTATATATCAGTATTGGACCCAGGGAAAGCCTTTAAGGAAAATTGTCACTATTTTACACCCCGAATTTGGTTCCGTGAGGTGAGGTATGAAATAGAAAGAGGTGTGTCCTTATATACTGTACTTCACTCTTCCAACATGCAGATGTCTTTTTGTACGTTATTCTGAATGATATTATTGCACATTCACTTTCATTTCTTAAAATATAAGTCCGCAAAATTCTACAAAAAACTACCAGAGGTTTTAACTGTGATTTCTAACCTTTTTGTTCCCATGGCCCACTTTTGGCCTCCCTAGCTACTCATGGCCCATTTTTAGCCTCCCTAACTACTCATAGCCCACTGCTCTTCAGAATAATTATAAAGCATATACAGATATATAATTATAATTATAAAGCATATTAAAAAACATTACTAGTTGAACTTTTTCATTAATGAAGTTAAGCACTGCCTTCCATATACTGTACACAAATCATGTGCATTTTAATCAAAACTCAAATTAAAATTTTTCAATCAGGAAATTAAGGTTAGACAATATCTGTGGCCCCCTTTAGAGCTGCATATGGCCCACTTGTTGAAAACCACTGCTTTATGCAGTATTAGACCTCAGAAAATTATTATTGTGCATTTCTGTCATAGAATGATAAGTCTTTTGAAGAACGAATGGCATATTGTTTATTCAGTAATGATTGATTATGAATTTTTTTCATGTTATGCACTTCGTTTGCTATTTACGCGCGTTTATAATCTGCAAAATTGGAATAACGCCCTTAAAAAATAATAATAAAAAAATACGAAATTAGCGAATAACGCCCATGCAAAAAAATTTGAAACAAAATGTTCATTTTAGTAAATAATCTACTGCCTCGGAGGCACATTTCCACCATGCTCCTCCTCTTCTACCGCTTAATGCGATCGGATATCATGAAGATAATGGAAAAAAAGCATTAAGAACAAACAGCAATCGAACTTGCGATTTAATATCGTCAGGGAAATAGTGTGCGAGGGTGCATCAGCTGATACGGAGGCGGCAAACGTTTGCAGATAGAGGTTCGTTCTCCCGTATCCTCTTCTTCTTCTACCTCGTAATGTGATCGGATATTATAAAGAGAATTGAAAAACAAAGCATTAAGAATAAACAGCAAACAAATTTGCGATATAATATCGTCAGGGAAATAGCGTGCGAGGCTGTATCAGCTGATACGGAGGCGGCAAAACGTTTGCAGTTAGAGGTTCGTTCTCCCGTATCCTCCTCCTCTTCTACTGCTTAATGCGATCGGATATTATGAAGAGACTTGAAAAAAGCATTAAAAACAAACTTGCGATATAATATCGTCAGGGAAATAGCGTGCGAGTGTGCTTCAGCTGATAAGAAGGCGGCAAAACGTTTGCAGATAGAGGTTCGTTCGCCCGCACCCTCCTCCTCTTCTACCGCTTAATGCGATTGGATATTATGAAGAGAATAGAAAAAAAAGCATTAAGAACAAACAGCAAGCAAATTTGCGATATAACATCGTCAGGGAAAAAGCGTGCTAGAGCAAAATCGTTTGCAGTTAGAGGTTCGTTCTCCTGCATCCTCGTGCTCACCGCCACCATGCACGTCCCAGTGTATGCCTGTTGCCCACCGCATAATAGAGTACATGAATTTGTTTACTGTACAGTAAATCTGTACTGTATATCATTTATACTGTACACTATTTGCATGGTAATATAAATAACTACAGGTCTTTCTGCTGTGTTATGTACTTATAAAATATGTTTTACTTATCTTATATCTTTGGTATAGTGTGTCTATATACGGTTGTGAAACGTATCTATGCCCATTATCATTGTTTCTTATGGAAAATGACTCGTTACATTATGCGAAATTTACAATACGTGACACTTCTGAGAACCTATCTTCGCGTTATTCTAAGAACTAGGTGTATTCCCATTTTAAAGATGTATGATAATGGTATGTGTATAAGGTCAGCATTATTGGACCTGTTTTCACTATAGATTTTACCTTCATTTAGGTTCTTCAGCTAATTTACTTTTAAAGTGTATTCAATTCACGTGAATCAAAACATTAAAAAAAAATCAAATTAAGAAGGTATTTATTGATTGTGCTTTTTTTTTTTTAATTCATTTATATTTGTGAATTTTCTTTTAGAACCTTGATGACATGGATGATGTGGAGGAAGGGAAAAAAGAGCTGATAACTAGAGAAATAACCCAATTTCGCGAGCAAATGAAGGTAAGCCTCGTTTTAGGTGTTGTCAGTTCACAACTTAGGACTCAGCAGGTGGGAGACAGCTGGTCTGTTGAGGATGTAACGAACCCAAGAGGTGAATTTGTATGTTCTTTTCCATTCTAATATTATGATTGTTTTTTAAATTGATGGTCCTCTTTTAAATTATCATTTTCAAAACAGCAAGCTTTGTTTTTTATTATCTGCAAACTTGGTAATGTAGTTGGATTTGCTAACTTTAATAGCAAAATCTCAGATTGACTAGCCTGTCTCCTGCTTAAAGTCTGAAAAAGAAGAAGAGTGGAACTCTATTTACAGACTTAAAAATTTTAACCAATAGAAAATCTGTATTCTGTGTGACAACAAAACTTAGTCTCCCCACATATACAACACCATACAAATGGCTACTTATGAAAAAGTGTCATAATTTTGAGATGAATTTTCCTTCTGAAGAGGGAGGTTAATTCTCTACAAGTTATGAGATATGCATATTGCCATTTTACCTTTTTTTTTCATTAAGGCAATAATCACATCTGTTTACTTGTGAACATTTCGTAAATCTCTTCGATATTGACAGTTTCGATTGTTTCTAATATTTCTGTTTTTTCTTAGTATTTTTTCTTTTGTAAATTGTCATTCCTCGACTATTTTATAAGTGTCTAGGAAGCAAAACATAACTGTTTTCATAAACACAGCACTCATTCTCAGAATGAAAAAAATTCAATTAGTGCTGATAAGAAAGAAAATGGTTGCTTCCTTATTTAAATGTCGTCTTAGAATTCACTGTAATTGTCATGGAGAAAATTTAAGACTTGTTGTACAGTCCCGATTTTTTTTAGTACTATTGTTAACTCTCAAACAAAAACCATAAATAAGTTAATTGCTTCCTCTTTTTAACTTTTCTTTACATATTTATTGATAATTCCCTTCTTTTTTCCTTCTCATCATACCTTTGACTTTGCTTATAACTTCTTCTGCTCTAATTCTTTGTCATTTGTTTTTATTCTCTCCAAAAATTGCCTTTACTGTATATTTTCACTCTATAAATAATCTTGTTTATTCAGAGCAGGAGTAAATTATATATATTTTTATGTCTTGATATGCAT
>JAXCGZ010017109.1:120000-136112 GCA_037179515.1 Halocaridina rubra | reverse complement strand
CACACAAGGCATATCAACAGTAACAAACTTATTAGAATTTTATGATGAGGTAAGCCGAATCTTACAAAAAAAAGAGGGCTTGGCAGATTACATATTCCTAGACTTCCAGGAGGCATTTGATAAGGTCCTACACCGGAGACTTTTTAGGAAGCTGCAAGCAATTGCGAGAAAAGGTGGCAATGTGTGTGTGTGTGTGTGTGTGTGTGTGTGTGTGTGTGTGTGTGTGTGTGTGTGTGTGTGTGTGTGTGTGTGTGTGTGTGTGTGTGAGGGGAGATATATTTTAGATATCACTATCCTACATTGTTTATGAGATAAAAATTATATTAAGCCTTCGAATTTTTGGACGTGAGGACATAATCGAAAGCTGTACAAAAGAGGTCAACGAGTAACCTTTTGAGTTGCTTTTTCAGTTCGAGAGTGACTAATTATGGGAATCTTATAAAATCGTTGTCAATGTCTTAGAAGCATGTATGCATTCGAGTATAGCAAATACCAGATGCAATTAGGATATAGTCTAATGCAGTTAATACTACAATTACAACAATTACTACATGCTACTACCACTACAACTACTACTTCTGCTACTGCTACCACTACTACTACCATTATTAATATCGTCACTGCCACACCATATTTCAGTATCATCATAAGCAGATTTAGTTACTACAATTATAATCCTCGTTCTTCTTCTTCTTCTTCTTCTTCTTCTTCTTCTTCTTCTTCTTCTTCTTCTTCTTCTTCTTCTTCTTCTTCTTCTTCTTCTTCTTCTTCTTCTTCTTCTTCTTATTATTATTATTATTATTATTATTATTATTATTATTATTATTATTATTATTATTATTATTATTATTATTATTATTATTATTATTATTATTATTATTATTATTATTATTATTATTATTATTATTAAGAAACTTCACCATAAAATGAATGGTTAATAAGAACTTAAAATAAAAGTCCACAATAATGTATAATGTTATATATTTGAAGAAAAATGTAAAAACTTTCGTTAACTTTTATATTTTACCTCTTTAGTGCAACTGAAGAGTATAACTGTACAAGTTAACGAAAGCTTTTGCTTTTCACTTCAAATATATAACATTTATATATTATTGTGAGCACTTATTTTAATTCCATATTATTATTATAATTATTATTATTATTATTATTATTATTATTATTATTATTATTATTATTATTATTATTATTATTATTATTATTATTATTATTATTATTATTATTATTATTATTATTAACAGTATTATTATTATTATTATTATTATTATTATTATTATTATTATTATTATTATTATTATTATTATTATTATTGCCGCGACTCGAGGCTCAGCGAGGAGCCGAGCTGTTTCTCATAGAGAAATATGTCAACGAATCTAGGTGGATATCCGAAGCAAATCCTAAGAAAGTCCATATGGTGGATGGAAAGTTAGCTTCATGGCACCTATATATATGGAAAAATGTGACACCAACCACAGGGGAATAAAACTAATGTCCCACTCACTTCAGATCTGGGAAAGAATTATGGATGAAAGGAATAGAGAAGTAACATCTATAGGGGAGGAACAGCATGGTATTATACCAGGTCGGGGAACAGTGGGTGCAATGCATGCTCTTAGGCAGCTGTTAGAAAGACATAGGGAAATGCAGAAGGGTCTACACAGCGCTTGTAGACCTGGAGATGACATATGAATGCTCCAAGGCAAGAGATATAAAGGTGTAGGAGAGAGAAAGGGGTACCACAAAAGTTTGAGAGGATTGGCCGAGATATGTATGAGAGCGCTATAACACAGGTTAGGAGCAACGTCGTGCTAATAGAATGGGTACCAGTTAGAGTTGGTCTGCATCAGGGATCTGCTTTAAGCCCTTACCTATTCGATGTAATTATTGACGTGATTGTTAGTGAAGTACAAGACCCTGGTGCATGATATGTGCTGATGATATCGTTCTGTGCACCACCAGTGCAGAGTTGTTTGAGTTTAAACTTTAACAGCGGAGGAAGGCTACGGAAGACAGAGGGCTCAAGATTAGTGGAAAGAAAACAGAATACATGCGGTTTAATGAGGAGTGAGACTATTAAATTAACCTTCAGGAGGCCAGACTGAAAATGGTGCAAAAGTTTAAATACTTATGTTCAACGGTGGCGGAAGTTGGAGATCTGGATATAGAGTTACCACGTAGAATGCAGGCTGGAAGGAATAGTTGGAGAAAGCTGTCAGGAGTTCCTTGTGATTGTAGGATGAATGCAAAGGTTGAGGGGGACGGCTTATAAGAAAGGAGTAAGACCAGCAATGATGTATGGAGCAGAAACATGGCCAGTGAAAAAAGTGCTGGAGAGGAAGTTGTGGGTGGCAAATATGAAACTGTTTAGATGGATGCGTGGAGTAACCAAAAGTGATAAGATCAGGAATGAATGTGTAAGAGGAACCACGAAAGTAATAGAGATATCGAAGAGATGCAGGAATGAAGACTGCAGTGGTTATGATGAGAAGATATAAGCTATATGTGGGAAAGAAAGTTAGGAATGGAAGAACAGGAAAGGAAAAGGAGAGGAAGGCCTAAGCGGAGATGAATGGATAACATTAAAAAGGATTTGACGCAAAAGCAACTGGCAGAAAATTTCGTATATGACCGTGCTAAGTGGAGGAGAACTGTCAGACACATCGACCCCAACATAGAAGTGGGATAAGATGCAGAGAGAAAAAAGGTTATTTCTATTAATGTTAGACAAGACAAATATCAATGCCTTACGATGTTAAGCCGATTACATAAGTTCATTACATTCTTTGCAGTATTCCCTGCGGATTTTAATGAAATAGATACATACGTAGGAAATACTCAGAAGTTTGATTGCTCTGTTCAACACCGACTCTGACCACAGTCAAATAATAAGCTACCTGTCTTGGATATAAATGTAAAATTTGAAGAAAATGGGAAATTTAATTTTAAAGTTTTATAAAGCTACACTCACTGTTATCTCTATATATTTCGTTACTTTATTTATTTGCACCAAAATAGACTGGGAGAAGTATTAGCTATGTTTCTTAGAAGCTTTTGTATTTGTAGCCCTCAGCATATCGGCTGTGATTGTAAATATTTATATACGAGTTTGTTTTTAAGACTTCCGTGTGCTCCAACGTTAGACCACTTCTGAGAAGAGGAGCGCAGGTGAGAAGAAGTTCTTAAAATCGTTGGTAATTTCAGCCATACGATAAGAAAACAATAGCAAAACTTTTGCGAGAATTGATTAGATAAGGGGGAGACGGTTAGTCAGGTGGAATGTATGTCATGTCTTGCACAAAATGTGATGTCATCTGTGTAGGAGAGATAGGAATGGGACCAGATATCAGAATTAAAGAACATGTAAGGTGTTTTAGAATGAAACTGCAGAGCAGTATTGCACTTGGACAAGCATTCGAAAACGATCATGAAACTGCTGGCAGGCAGATTAGGAGCTCACTTGGATATCTACGAGTATATATTGTGTTATGTACGAGTACATACTGTGATATAAAAACTGTCACATACATATCAGAGTCAAACAAGAAATCCAATAAGCAATGTATGAATATGTTGGGATACTATATCATTCACATACTTTTCAGAGAGAGTATGCTATTTACAAATAACCATAAAATTAACATAAAAATTCTCAGTTTGTATTTAAACATATTTCAATTAGAAAAATGGTTGTAGAAGGGTTTTTATTCCATTTCGTTCCTACTATTAAGCGCAATTGAAATACTTCCATCTGCACTTCATGTAAACAGAAAAAAAGCGTGCAGAAAAAAAGGTAAATTGAAAATAGCAAATATATGGCCTGTAGAGGAGAGTCGTGCAACATTTGTTTATTTAGTGGTGAGGGGGATAGATTACTGAACTCACTTGGATCCCAAATGGTGATCAATATGATCTTCGGGACTCCGCCCCATATCCCCTAGATCAAGATTTAAGAATGTCAAGACGTCACAGGGGACTGGAGACAATTTTACATCAGTCGTTTCTTGTCATTTTTTTATCCAATTTCTCTTAATTTGACTCCGTGAGGTTGGTTCTAGCTTGAACCAAAAGCTAAGACCGCACCTTTATCAATATAAGTAGGACTATTACATCTGAGTAAGTGTTGATGTTTTTATTGTTCATTTTGCAAGTTGCTAGTCACCTTGTGAAAGATTATTATTATTATTATTATTATTATTATTATTATTATTATTATTATTATTATTATTATTATTGTTATTATTATTATTATTATTATTATTATTATTATTATTATTATTATTATTATTATTATTATTGATTATTATTATTATTATTATTATTATTATTATTATTATTATTATTATTATTATTATTATTATTATTATTACTACTACTACTACTATTATTATTATTATTATTATTATTATTATTATTATTATTATTATTATTATTATTATTATTATTATTGTTATTATTATTATTATTATTATTATTATTATTATTATTATTATTATTATTATTATTATTATTATTAATGCTGTTGTTTTTATATGAATAGCAGAGCATATGTGAGAGTCGGGATGGAATGAATAATTGGTTTAAGGTGAATGTAGGGTTACGTCAAGGTAATATAATGTCACTATGGATGTTTAATGTGTATATGGATAGAGTGGTAAGAGAAGTAAATGAAAGAGTATTATGCAGAAGCTTGGAATTAGTGGGTGAGTACGGAAAGTTGTGGAATTTGAATCAGTTGCTCTTCACTGATGACACAGCACTTGTGGCTGATACTAAGAAAAAACTGAATCATTTGGTGACTGAGTTTCTTAGGGTGTGTTAGAGAAGGAAATAGCAGGTGAATATTGGTAAAAGTAAAGTCATGAGATCCACCAGAGGTATGAATGTTGGCAGATTGAATGTAGGCATGAATTTGAGTTGACTGAAGAAATTGAGAGTTTTAAGTATCTGGGGTCGCACATATCAAGGAATGGACAAGTGGATGCGGAGGTAAGTCATAGAGTGAAGAAAGCGATTAAATGTCTAGGTGGGTTGAAAAGTGTGATAACAAATATGTATTTGGGAATGAATGCAAAGAAAAGGATATATGAAGGTATGATTGTGCCAACAGGATGGTATGGAGCAGAGACTTGGAATGCAAGAGAGGATAAAAAGAATAAGTTGAATGTAATGGGGATGAGGAGTTTGAGAAGTGTGATTGGTGTATCAATAATAGATAGAGTTAGAAATGAGGAGATCAGGGAGAGAAGGGGTGTTGAATGAAGGAAGAGGAAGACCAAGAATGAGACGGATGGATGGCGTGAAAAGGACATTGGATGCACGATGCACACGGGATGTCAGTGGAGCAGGGAAGAGAACATGCAAAAGATAGGAATGAGTTAGCTCAGCAAACTGTGTTGGACTGGTGTGAGGGGATTTGCCATGTGATGAAGCTGTGGGGGTAAACCAGCTGCGACTGTTGAGCCTCACTGTAGAATAGCTTTTCACGCATATCTTGTGGGTGACTCAAGCAAGGTGGTAGGAGGAATGTGGCAACCCTTTATCTCCAGGGAGCTAAGAGGATTGGTTGAGGTGTGTGTGGATCGTGGTGAATGCGTGTTTTTTTGGCTTGATCACCTCCCTTACAAAGGGGAATGAGACCATGTATGTATGTATGTATGTATGTATGTATGTATGTATGTATGTATGTATTATTATTATTATTATTATTATTATTATTATTATTATTATTATTATTATTATTATTATTATTATTATTATTATTATTATTATTATTATTATTATTATTATTATTGTTGTTGCTGTTGTGACAGATTACATTCCCACATTATCTGTACAGAGACCTTCAGTGGTACAGTCGGTAACGCCTTTTATACATGGATGCATTTGTCACTGCCGCGGGTTCAAATCGGGGTCTGAGAAGTTTTATGTTTTTTTATTTGTACTTATTTAAATACAATTTACTTTTATATTACTAGGAGACGGGGAACTAAAGCCAATATTCTTTCTCTCTAGAACAATTCTTTAAGTAGTAATTTCTGTAATCTTGCCGTTTGGGTCCTTAGCGATAGGAAATGTGGAGGAACTTCATCTCTTTTCATATGAATACATTATTAATAACTACGTATTGTTCCGGTTTTACGTCACGGACTCCCTTTTCTACCAAGGGCTAGGACGGTTACCTTCATGCGAAGGACTTGTTTTGGCTGATGTAATCGTAACCCTGAGTGCATGCCCTTGCTAACCTCAGACCGTGACGGGGCACGAACCCTCGACCTGACGCCTCAATGTCGCGGACGCTACCGCTTTAGCTACGGTGACTACTATTAATAACTACATATAAGAATTAAAATCAAACCTTATCTATGAATATTTGATTATTTTGGTATTATATTTTAGAATGTCAGTTTTCTGTATTGTAGAATTTTGATCTTATTTTATGATGTGGATTCAATTCTAATATTTCGTCTAAATTTCAAAGAGAAATACAAGTTGTCTTTTTATTTACCGGTGATATAGTAGAAAATAAAAGGAAACACTAGATACTCACAGCTAAAAAAAAAGTAGATATCAACAGATTTTCTTCACTATTACTGTAATAATCATTGAACAAAATATGTCAAAATTCCGAGTAGAATATCAGAGACGCTCCACTAACATTTTCAGTTACATACTGACATATCTGTTGTAAACTTATCTCCAGAAAAACAACTAAATTATGAATGTACAAAGATAATGAGTTCTAAAAAAACAACAACGGATGTTGTCCTCTCTCTATTAAATTGTAATCGGCTTTACGTCACGGACTTCCATTTCTAATAAGGGCTAGGACGGTGAGTTCCTTCAGAGAACCTTGGCTTTGGCAAGTGTGACCGTTACCCAGAATGAGTGCCCTTTCTAACTTCAGACCGTGACAGGCCTCGAACCCATGACCTGACGAAGTAAAGCCGCGAGAATTACTTCTTGGCCATGGCGGCCACTCCTCTCTGTTTTCAAATAGACCACTAAAACTCCGTAATTCATAGTGACATAATGTCTCACAGCACAAAGAAAACTTGTCACAATACTGTTTGGAACAATATATATATACCGAGAGCTAAACAATATTGATTCTAGCAGATATCCTTCGCTAGCAAATTATGTAATCACTCAATAAAGATATCAAAATTTAGAAAAGAAGATCAAGACATTAACTTTTCCAATTATATTTGACCATACTTGTCTTACATTTTTCTTTAGGATACATTGAATTACGAAAGTACGTTAACCGAATGCTCAAAGTAACTCCTATTGCTGTCGTCCTCAGCGTCTCAGCACCCCCTAAAGGGGTGTTTACACGGTCAAACGGTTCGTCGAACGCGGTTCGACAGACAAGTGTTTGAAGTGATGTTCAAACGTGTGAACGGGGTATTTGGTTGTCGAACACGTTTGTCGAACGTGTTCGACAACCAAATACCCCGTTCACACGTTCGAGCATCACTTCAAACACTTGTCTGTCGAACCGCGTTCGACGAACCGTTTGACTGTGTAAACCGCCCTTAAAGCTCCTCTTTATGTATATATATATATATATATATATATATATATATATATATATATATATATATATATATATATATATATATATATATATATATATATATGTTATCAATTCCTAATGATTTATTGCTTGAATAACATAGAGAAAAATCAAGGACAGTTATATACATTGAAATCCAATTATTTCATTGCGCATGAAACAAGAGATAGAACTGCCAATACTTACGCAGGAAATTATGAACTGCTTAATGATGTCCCATTACGAGTAAACAGTATTTCCGGTCAGGCGACGCGCATCCGAATTTTGAGCTTTCAATGGACAATCACTGGTTATTATTCCATCTCTATACAAAGAGTTCTTCGTAACCTCTCCTGGGAAATCCTCAGCGTGTCATTTATAACCTTACATAATTAATTTTTTTTTATCTTCCTTATCTCAGACAAAAGCTTGTCTTTCTTTCTGGCTCTTAAAATGACTTTTATATTTTTGTTCTTATTTTTCATGAAAGTTTATCTTTAAAAGTATTTGTGTCTTGGTCGAGATTTTCCCCTGGGATATTTTTTAAGTCGCTTAGACTACCTTTCTTTCTCCCTTTTCGTAGACATTTTAATATTTCTTTATTTTCCTGTCTTTTTTTCTAGGTGGGATCAGTTACGGTATTTGGTACCGCTGAGAACGTGGCTTCATATCGTATCATTTATCAGTGTTCTCTGGTTCTTGGCTGCTTATGATAAACTGATTAGTGTTCCATTAAACTGTAACATTACATTTCCAATAGATGTTTCCAATATTCTGATTCACTTACTCTATATTACTTGAGAATTCCTCTTTCCTCAATGGCACACACTTTCAAATAGCCTTCATAAAACCAAAAACACTTCTTACATTTTTCCTGCAAAGAGACTTTCAGTGGTGTAGTTCGTAACGCCTTATATTGACTTTCAGTGATTTAGTTCGTAACGCCTTGTATACACTGATGCATTATCACTCGTACATATTTCCTTAATTCCGCATAAAAATATCCATTTAGAATCACAAAAATACACCATGAATATATTTCGATGTAAAATTGAACTTATGGATGTCTGGTATTTATGTTCTGAGAACCTCTATATCAATGTAGTCGTTCCTAATATATGTAGTTTGCATTTGAAGCTCTCAAAAATGTGTCAAAATATTGATAAAATGTTAATGAAGAGCACTAGTATTGTGTTCTAGTACGTGCACTGCACAAATGTGGCGCCCTCGACAGATATCGGCAGATTCATTCATAATGAAAATCATTATCAGTATTATCACAACAAAACAAAAAAATCTAATATTATTTTCCAAGTCTTCATTCTATATTATTTAGATTTACCTCCTGGAGAATCTCACTTATTAAAACTATCATTTAAACATTCCAAAACAGTTATAAACGATCACCTATGGAACTTAAAACTTAGAAATATTAAACTGTACTTTTCAATTCATCACGATGTCTTATTCACAGCTTTAACTTCCTAAAAAAGTTTCAAGTTTTACATTCACACGTAACCATTCCAGAAGAGTGATAAACAGATGCAAATGGCGTACGAAATAAAAAGAAAAAACAAAAATTCAATGACTAGAAAAGGGATAATTCCTCTTGGTTGTGCGTCCTTCGAAATGGTTGTGTTAGCGTTCCCATCTTTGGAGCTCCAACACCCAGGGATAACGACTCTTATCTTTTCTTAATCTACTGTTTTTGATTATGTAGATACTTTATCAGACAACCCTCATATCAGAAAGTGTTTCTTCGCTCTTAAGTCACGTATATTAGTTAAGCTGTGACAATATACCCTGTTTTCTAGACTTTATGGACCCATTTTTGAATATTTTAAATTATAAACCATGAAATACTTCTTCCTGTCTTATCTTTATTTTTACTTACTTATTATCTTCAAACCTCATTCCATCTCAGTCGCGTTGTACTTACCATGTTACTAATTAGAAGTTTTCATTCATTCTCTGATGATGAAATCAAGGAATGAATAATGAATGCATTTTAAATCATTCCTTCTTGCCTTTCCCCTATTTTTGTTTTTTGTTTTTCCTTACTTAACGTCCTCGTTTATCTGTTAGCTCTTTCCCTCTCTCTATCTCATTATACTCACGCGGTTATTTAGTTAAAGCTTTCATTCATTCACTGATGATAAAGTCGAAATTTCATTCATACAATCTAGACGAGAGAGCTTTCGCTCTTCTTTCTTGGAAATGGCATCACAATTTTACTGAAAGCTCGATCTCGATTACAGGCACAGTGACGTGCATTGTAATCTCCTTTTTCTGGCAGTTTTTCTCATGTTTATGCGGGATCGCTGTTTCTCAATGGCCTCTTCGGTCAAGATTTTACTCTCGAATGCCCTTCATGACACCAATTATGTCCCTAATTATCCGGGCTTGGAACATGCACAGAGTTATGCATGCTTTTTTCTCCTTGGGGCTGTATCGGTGACGTATATTTTAATATTCTTATAAAAGTATGTCGTATGGCTTAGTAAGTTGATGGATGAGTACATTAATTGATTTCTTATTTAATGGATTGAATATTTCCTCAACCAGGTAACTGATTGTTAATGGATTGATTCGGACTGAGTGCATATTCACGTGCATTCTAAGTAATAAAATTATTTTCACTGATTTCAGAATGCCTTATATATATATATATATATATATATATATATATATATATATATATATATATATATATATATATATATATATATATATATATATATATATATATATATATATATATATATATATATATATATATATATATATATATATATATATATATATATATGTGTGTGTGTGTGTGTGTGTGTGTGTGCATGCATATATATATATATATATATATATATATATATATATATATATATATATATATATATATATATATATATATATATATGTATATATATATATAATATTAATTTATTATTCATCTTTTTGTCTATCTATATTTTTTGTTCTTTATCTATTCATTTATGATATACGTATACATATATACTACATAGTTATTTATTTATATGAAAATTTATTAATTTATGATTATTCTCTATGTATAAGTTAATTAATTTCTCTAGTTCTCTATTTTAATAGTCTGTATATATATATATATATATATATATATATATATATATATATATATATATATATATATATATATATATATATATATATATATATATATATATATATATATACATATATATATATATATATATATATATATATATATATATATATATATATATATATATATATATATATATATATATATATATATATATTAATAAATACTAGATTTACCCCTTAACTCTATCAACATATTAGGAATCCATATAGCCTCTAACTTGTCTTTGAGGAATCACATAATCCAAATTTCTAAATCTTCATCCAAAAAATTGAGGGTTTTGTTTCGTTTTCGACATAACATTTCCTCTTTACAGTTACTTAGAATTTATAAAGGTCTTATCCGTCCCTGCTTAGAATACTGCTCACACATCTGGGGTGCTTCTCCTTGAAAGGGTTGAATCTAAGGCCGTCAGACATATTAATAATCATTCTCTTACTTCTAAGCTGGATTCTCTCTCTCTTCGTCTTAAGGTATCTTCCCTTTCTCTTTTCTATCACTACTACTTCCATTGCTGCTCTGATGAGTTGGCGAGTTGCATCCCTCCCCCACTGCCGAGGCCGCGTAACACTCGTCAAGCGGTCTCATCTCACAGGTACTGTGTGGAGATTTGTAGTTCGCGGATTGGTCGGTGCAGCGACTGCTTCTTCCAATCTATCTCCAGACTCTGGAACTCTCTTCCTTCTTCTGTGTTTCCTAATTCTTATGACCCATCTTCCTTCAAAAAGCGGATCTATCGTCATCTCAGGGCCTAAACCTCCATATATCTATGTCCTCTGTACTTTGACTATTTTATCTGTGTGTCGTTTTCCTTAGTATAACATTACCTCATCTCTACCTTGTCCTTAACCTTTTTCTTTTCCTTCGTCTCGGTGTTCTCTCGAGCCCGGGCCTTTATTGATGAGAGCAATTTTTGCCTGTCCCGGTGTCACACTCATAAAAAAAAAAAATATATATATATATATATATATATATATATATATATATATATATATATATATATATATATATATATATATATATATATATATATATATATATATATATATATCTCTGTGTGTCTGTGTGTGTGGTTATTTATGATCACATTTTGTTATTTTGTATATTTTTACAAATCATTTATACATTCATTTAGATTCTTTTATACAGTTGTTTACCAGTTTATATTCATGTGAGAGTTCTTTATTTTGTAATAAGTTTATTTTTTTCTTCTATTTATATATTCACTGATAGATTGACTTACTTATATTATCTAAAACCTACTTCCTGTTAGTCATAGCTTAGTAATTTTATTATCAGGACTTAACCTTTATCGTTATTAATCCATCTGCTACATTGTCTTATATTGCCTGCTCGCAGCTGATTCCATCTAAGCTTGTCTCTTAAATATGCTATAGCCGAATAGACTGAGATTGATAAAAAGGTACACAGTCAGATAGATATATAAATCAGTAGATAAGCATACACTCATCCAAATCCCTCCCCATACACACATGCGCGCGCACACACCCGCTTATGCGCACACAGATATATATATATATATATATATATATATATATATATATATATATATATATATATATATATATATATATATATATATATATATATATATATATATATATATATATATATATATATATATATATATATATATATATATATATATATATATATATATATATATATATATATATATATATATATATATATATATATATATATATATATATATATATATATATATATATATATGTTTGTGTGTGTATGTATTAACATATGTATGTATGTATGTATATAGATATATAGTATATATATATATATATATATATATATATATATATATATATATATATATATATATATATATATATATATATATATATATATATATATATATATATATATATATATATATATATATATATATATATATATATATATATATATATATATATATATATATATATATATATATATATATATATATATATATATATAGATTGATTAATATACAGTAGTGGTGGGAGGGAGAGCCAGATAGATTTATTTTGTGTGGGAGAGACCATCTGAAGGAGATTAGCAACTGTAAAGTAATAAATGGGGAGAGTGTAGCAGTGCAGCATAGGATAGTAGTAACTGATTGCAGGCTCAGGAAATGTAGGAAAAGTAAGAAGCCGAGGATGGACCCAAAGATAAAGTGGTGGAGATTGAAAGATGCAGAGCTGAAAGCTATGTTCAAGGGAAGAGTGTTGGAAGCAATAAGGTTGCATGAGGATGTACAAGAATGGTGGACAGAGAATAGTAAGGTGATCTTGAGGGTTGGTGAGGAGGAATGAGGAAGTGCAAGAATGGGTGAAGAACAAGAAAGAAGCTAAGAAAAAGGCAGATTTATCAGGCCTGGAGCAGGATAAAGAAGAGTACAAGCAGGCAAAGAAGGAGGCAAGGAGAACAGTAGCAAAAGCAATGGCAAAGAAATTGAATGAAGTCTATGAAGAGCTGGAAAAACCAGAAGGAGAGAAGGAAATATGGCGAATTGCCAAGGCCCGAGATGCTGCAACCAAGGACTTGACCCAAGTAAGACAAATAAAGGATAACCATGGAGTAGTTCTAGCAGAGGAGGATGAAGTAAAACGCAGATGGGAAACTTATTTTGAAGGATTACTATATGAAGAGAACCCAAGAGCAGTATTTGAAGATGGACTTCCAAATGAAGCAGTTACAACAACAGTGGCTAGAAGGGAGGTAGAGCGGGCACTAAGGAAAATGAAAAATGGAAAGGCAGCAGGACCTGATAAGATGCCAGTGGAGGTATGGTAGAGTCTTGGAGAGGAAGGCATAGATATCTTGTGGGACATAATGCAAAAGATCTTTAGACAGGAAAAGATGCCAAAGGAGTGGAGAGGAAGCCTAATCATCCCAATCTATAAAGGGAAGGGAGACATTCAGGAGTGTGGAAACTATAAAGGTATAAAGTTGTTAAGTCATACTATGAAAATATGGGAGAAGATCATAGAGAGGAGACTCAGAGAGGTAACGACAATTGGAGATGAACAGTTTGGCTTCATGCCTGGAAGAGGGACAGTGGATGCAATATTTGCCTTGAGACAAATGATGGAAAAGCATCGGGAGAAACAGAAAGGACTGCATATGGTGTTTATTGACCTGGAAAAGGCATATAATCGAGTACCACGTCAAGAGGTGTGGAGGTGTATTAGAGAAAAGGGGAATTCCCCGAGAAATATGTAAGAATCATCCAAGATATGTATGAGAGGGCAGAGGCAAATATTAAGAGCAGTTTGGGCTTGACGAAAAGTCTCTCAGTATATGTTGGTCTGCATCAAGGGTCTGCTTTGAGTCCATATCTATTTGATATGGTCTTGGATGTAGTAACCCAGGGTATTAGAGATCAGTCTCCATGGTGTATGCTCTTTGAAGATGACATTGTACTGTGTAGCAACAGACGAGAGGTAGTGGAGGAGAAGCTTGAGGAGTGGAGAAGAGCAATGGAGGATAGAGGACTGAGAATCAGCAGGAAGAAGACATAGTATTTGAGGTTGAGAGAAGATGAGGATGGGGAGGTCAATTTGCAGGAGGAGGTGTTGAAAAGAGTTGAAAAGTTCAAGTATTTGGGATCAACAGAAACAGAGGATGGTGACCTAGAGTCAGAAATAACCCACAGAATACAAGCGGGATGGAAGAACTGGAAGAAAGTGTCTGGGGTGCTGTGCGATAGGAGAATAGGGATTAAGTTGAGGGGTAAAGTGAACAAGACCGTTGTGAGACCTGCGATGATGTATGGAGCAGAGACATGGGCAATGAAGAAGACACAAGAGAAAAAACTGGATGTGGCAGAGATGAGGATGTTGAGATGGATGTGTGGGGGTGACAAGAAGCGATAAGATCAGAAACGAGGTAATTAGAGGTACCTCAAAAGTTAGAGAAATATCAGCTAAGATACAAGAAAGTAGACTAAGATGGTATGGTCATGTCGTTAGGAGGGATGAATAGTATGTTGGGAGGAGAGTGATGAAATGGATCTAAAGGGTAGGAAGAGGAGGGGGAGGCCAAAGCGTAGGTGGATGGATTGCATCAATGACGACTTGAGGTCTAAAGGTTTGTTGGGTGATGAGGTATGGGACAGAAACATATGGAGAACACTGGCTAGAAACATCGACCCCACATAAAAGTGGGAAAATATGTAGACAAAGAAATAGAAGAATATATATATATATATATATATATATATATATATATATATATATATATATATATATATATATATATATATATATATATATACATATGTATTGACCAAACTCTCAGCCTATAGCTTTACCCCTTCTCTCTGTTCTCTGACCGTTTTATATCTGTGGTTGTTGACGGTGCAACATCTATCTCATTCCCTGTTACCAGTGGGGTACCACAGGTTTCTGTTCTTTCACCTACTCTGTTCCATGTCTTCATCAATGATCTCCATCAGTCCACATCTTCCCCTCTTCTTCACGCCATTGCTGACGATTCTACCCTTCATTTTTCCTCTGCTTTCTCTTCACAACCTGCATCTGCTACTTGTAATCAGTCTCGTATCACTCTTTATTCTACTTTCAGTTCCGATTTGCAGAGGGTATCTGAGTGGGGCACTCAAAATTTAGTTATATTTAAATCCTCCAAGACACAGTTTCTGGCTATCACTTTATCTTTTTCTCCTCCTGATAGCCCTATTGTCTTTGAAACTAACGAAATTTCCCCTCTTAATTCTATTAACATATTAGGAACCCAAATAGCTTCTAACTTGTCTTGGAGGTATCACATAATCCAAATTTCTAAATCTGCATCCAAAAAATTGGGGATTCTGTTTCGTATTCGTCATTACTTTAACACGTTACAGTTACTTAAAATCTATAAAGGTCTTATCCATCCCTGCTTGAATCTAAGGCAGTCAGGCTCATTAATGACCCTGCTCTTACTTCTAATCTGGATTCTCTTTCTCTTTGCCGTAAGGTATCATCCCTTTCTCTTTTCTATAGCTACTACTTCCATCGCTGCTCTGATTAGTTGGCGAGTTGCATCCCTCCCCCACTGCCGAGGCCACGTAACACTCGCCAAACGGCCTCGTTCCACAGGTACTGTGTGGAGAATTGTAGCTCGCGGATTGGTCAGTGCAATGACTGCTTCTACCCATCTATCTCCAAACTCTGGAACTCTCTTCCTCCTTCTGTCTTTCCTAATTCTTATAACCTGTCTTCCTTCAAAAAGCGGATCTATCGTCAGGGGGACTTGGTAACTATTTTTAAAGCCCCTTATGGTTTGAAAGAGTGGATAGGAAGCAATATTCTTATATGGGGGCTCTAGAACCATAGTCTGAAGCTTTGTAACAAAACTTGTTTGCAGGAT